>JAVSBS010017947.1:0-17275 GCA_033124195.1 Coracias cyanogaster
ATCAACACCCTTCTAGCTCCCAGCACAAAAACACTGCAGCTGTGGGGAAAACCAGCTCAGCCAGACCCACTACACTGTGTCTCAAATTGTTCTATTCTGGCCTGATCACTGAATCTCACCCAGTCATTTTCACTGTGCAATATGATTTTTTGGCTCATTTTCCACTTTTTTTTTTTAATGTACAAGCTAATATTTTGAATAAATTACTAGTCCTTTATCTTCTGTAGGAAGGGTAGTTTAGTGCAGTCACACATACAAACTTGAGGATAATGATAAGTCTGTCCCAGTACTTTGTCCCACCTCTTTCAGGAATGGATAGTTTTCAGTTACTATTCAGCCTGCAGACAATCAAAATGAAAATGATTCTAACATACATGGTTTTCCCTGGGTTTGAAAATCCCATTTTTAGAAGTCTATTCTTTATTTATACCTTAAATTCTGCAAATACAGGAAAATAACAAGCAAATTTTTAATTTAAATTAGGATACTTTAGCTGCATTATCTTAACTGATCAATAAGCCTTTAGAAACCTGGATATCTGAATGTTTAGTCTGTTCTATAAGTACCATATTGCATAATACTTATCTGAATATTGTGCAATGACTATAATCCTGACAAAGCAGCACAACATATGATTTTACACAAATATCATTTTCTAGTAATTTTTCACATCACTGTGAAGTCCTAAGATCAAACACAGTCCATTCAGTCTGCAAAACTAGAACAGAATTGAGTGCTATGTGAGGGCAGAGAGACAAAGAAATGAACAACCGAGAACGACCCTAGCTCTCTGCCAGGTGCTCCACAAACCAGGTACCTGGGCTACCAAGGAAAGCAAGGGCCAGAATCCTTTCTGTGAGAAGGTTGATCAGCTACAGAGTGATTCCTTCTCTTCTGTGCTGTGGTGAGCCAAGCACAGAAGAGCTGGATCATGGAGCGTAGTGACTTGAGACGACATCCATTATTTCCTACCACAACAACAGAACATGTCGCTTTCCACCCTGAGGGTCATAATTCTTAGTTATTGCTGAGTTGAGACTTCTGCTGCAAGTGTTTAGAAATATTGTTTGCATATAATCAATTCTGATACATTAGTGAGGCTCCGCTGGGACTCCCAACAATATAGCATGCCCTCTAGCCATTCCCAACAGCTTAGCAGAGCTACAGTTTGCAGTGCTTTCTTATCTCACCACTCTGTAGCCTAAAGTTAGTGGATTGGTACAGTGAAACCTGGCAGCTCCAACTATAGATAACTGTGCTGCCAGTAAGGACACCTTTAGAGTGGCATGGTGGTTCCTTCAACAAGCTTGAAGAGGGCTGTCAAACAGAGCTGTACTCTTGCAGTGATGCAGTTTCCTCCCTTATCACTGCTACCCTTAGCTACACAGTGCAGAAGAGCAAGACTGACAGATCTCTTGACTGACAGTTTACCTTCAGACTCCTGGATATTACTGTTCAGCTGTTTCTTGAACATATTGGTAAGTCCCATCTTTACCTACTAAATTCAAGGGGACTGAAAGGGAAATCCTCCCTCTCTAGCATATCCTCTTCCAGCCTGTATTGATAACACTTGTTGCCCCAGCCTAGGTGCAGGACCCTGCACTTGGCCTTTTTGAACCTCATGAGGTTCACCTAGGCCCACCTTTCCAGTCTGTCCAGGTCCCTCTGGATGGCATCCTGTCCCTCTGGCATATCAACTGCACCACCCAGCTAGCTGTCATCAGCAAACTTGTTGAGGGGCACTCAGTGACACTGTCAATATCATTAATGAAGATATTAAACAACACTGGTCCCAGTATGGACCCCTGAGGGACACCACTTGTGCATCTGGGCAGCAAGCCATTGACCACTACTCTCTGGATGCGACCACCCGGCCAATTTCTTATCCACTGGACAGTCCACACATTGAACCTATATTTCTCCAATTTCGAGAGAAGGATGTTATGGGGGACCATGTCAAAGGCCTTGGAGAAGTCCAAATAGATGACATCCATAGGTCTTCCCTGATGCAGTCACTCCATTGTAGAAAGCCACTAGGTTGGCCAGGCAGGACATGCCCCTAGTAAAGGCATGCTGACTCTCTTGGATCACCTCCCAATATATCAACCAATGCTGTATCTCTTGCAGGGAATTGCAGCAGGCAAGAAAGAAAGCACAACCTGAAATATAATTGAAAGACACTGGCACAAAAATGATTATATTTTAATGCTACTGGAGATCTGTTCTGATTTAATTTTTGCTTTACTTTGGAAAGCTGCTCTTGCATATTAGAAAGAGAATATAGTGTGAACTTCATGAAGAAAGAAATGCTTTCTTGCCCTTCCACTGTATGAAGGTCTCCCACAACTCTTCCTTTCTGGAAAATATTTTAAAGCAAGAGTGCTATAACATAGCAAGTGTCTTCCCAAGAGGCAAAGTTCTCCTTTGTCAAAATAAGTGCTGGGTAATTTTTCCAAGGTTAGTGAATGGAACGTAACCTACAACATCTGCTAATGGCTGGAAACCTACTGTGCCTCTGAATTAGATTCCTATGACAGATGAGATGTGTCTGCCAGGAAAGAGGGGCATCTATTATATTTAAAATGGGCCGTCTATTATTTTTTAATTTACAGAGGTAACATACACAGCTCTTCAGATATATTTTAGGAATTTTTTTCAGGAAAGGAAGACAAAGAGGCAAGATAGGCATAGAGAGGATAAAAAGCACAGGGAAAGGAGTCCCCATGACTATTTCACTATTTACATTCACTGTCACATCCTAGCAGGATCTAGCCAGTGCAGCAAGACACATGCTAAAAGGCTGTTCAATCCCTGGGTCTTAGACACTCTACCGCCTTTGGTAGGCTCAGAATACTGCATTTTCCCACTCAATCTTTAAGGCTATTTCCAATTTTCAAACCTATTGACCCAGTAAAGAAGAAAAAATTAAAGAAATTCAATCCAACAATTGCCAGGCCTCCTAGGACTGACCAGCCTGCTTCAGTTCACAGTACAGGCAGGAGAGGATTGTTTTGCGTTGGAAAGTTTCATACATTCTGCCAGAATTACAGGTTATGGGATTTTCACCAAAACCTCCTTGAGCTCTATATAAAAAAAGCCCCTTAATATGCACACATGCACAAACACAAAATGCATTTTTGAGGGTGACAGGAGAATTTAGTGACTGGGATTTGGAAAAAACAAAACAAAACCCACAAAAGCAACCTCCCTCACTGCTCCACCCCCAATGCACAGCAAACAAGTTCCTAATGATTGGTGGGCAGAACCCTGTCAGCTTTGGTTTTAAATAAATACTGAGTGAGAGACAGACTTAACCTTAACAAAAAAAAAAACAGCCCACATTTCGAAAAGATCATCATGAGAGATCACAAGGATATTACAGATACAAGAAAAAACGTTCCTAGAAAATCACAGGAAAAACGACGTGAGCAAACAGCCAGAGTCATGAAGTAAATCAAGTCTTCCTAGTTTTCCAGCCTTAGCCCCCAGTGTCCCAGGCTCAATCCTTTCCTGTAGAGACTCACTCATGCCAAGGTGTAGCAATCTGACATTCTACAAGTATAAAGAGATGACTCTCATGCGCAATTTCATTTCCAGCTCCCAAGATTGTATCAGCAGAAGAGTGTCTGCAGTTTTTACTAGTTCAATTTATTTGAATTTCTATAACAAGCAGAAGATATGGCACGTAAATTAAGTATTTGAAACTAAGGGTTCTGAAGTTTGATTTTTTTCAGCTAAAGTAATCATTTCCATGTGCAGCTGTTTGGCTTCTGAACATCTTAATTAAAACCTTTTGGGTGGATAATAAAATTTGCCATTCAATCAAACATCGGGCAATTTTACAGCTGATACCAAATGTTATATGATAGACTTAGAGTTGAGTTTCAAAGCATCATCGGCAGTAATGACAATTAAAGACAGAGTTGACCTAAAAATCACAGGCAATAAGTTTCTCCTGCCCTCATTACTGAAGTGGAAATATTTTTATAAACCAGTGTGGGACTTTCTTCTAATGCCACTGTAAAAGCTAGTTCATGTGTAGTCTAGCTGCAATTTAGTGAGACCTGGGCATTAAACACTACATGAGCAATTCTACACAGCTGCTATGGAAAACCTTTTTTTTTTTTAAATGACATTCTGAAATATAGCAAGACCTACTACCTTCAACACAAACCATCAACATGAGGGCAGTGTAACAAAGAAAACACAAGCTGTCTGTAATACCCAAACTAATTACACAATTCAACAATGTAATTCTTCATTAATGTGCCTACCTTTCAATACACTAAAAAAAATTAAAGACAGCTCTTTATTATTGTACAATTTGCATAATATGTAACACATATGGCAAAACCTTTTAAAATCTGAACAATATTTAGCTTAAGAGATGAACAAGTGAAATTAAAACACTGCTTTCATACATTTATTTGAGACCTTCCTTATTACGGGCTCCTAAGTATTTGTTTTAAAGTGCTGCACCCTGCTACTGCCCTGGAGAGAGGGCAGCACTTCCAGAGTGGCTCTCACCACCTTCACTCAACCCATCTTAGAGGGGGAGGTAAAGGATCTAGCAGGGCAGGACCATTGCAAAACAGACCTTGGGGGAAAACATCTTTCTGACCTCACCACAAGGCTAATTTTATTCCCCATATGTTGGCTTTCCCTAACAAGGCAAAGCTCAAAGGAACATTACAGAGGTTTATTGGTTATTTCAAAAATATTTGCATGAAGCCAATGTTGTAGAAGTCCCCTAACACCTGAGCTAGTGTCTCAAATGCAATTCAACCAGTGTGAGTTTAGTTTGTTTGGTTTGATTTGTTGTTTTTTTTTCTTTTCCATATTTAACAGACATTATGCTTAGACATTAGCTGTTTCATATTGAAAGATTTTATTTCTGGTGGTAGATATTTAGTCATCTAGTGCACGAAATATTAACTTTCAATATAAAGAAGAGAGCCTACTTAATTTTTGGTTGGCATTTTTTAATTAATGTTTGCAGATATAGATAAAATTGCCATCTAGAACAACAGCAGAACAATTAGTGTAAAACTACATCAGTTAATTATTTCTGTGAATAAATGGACTACTCAACACTTCCAAGTCATACAAGTAACTGTCTTGCACCCCATTTATTATTGGCAAGAAGTAAGCAGAAATAAACTACTGCTGCTGTAGAAAATTAAGTCACAAGGAAATTCATTAGCTGGACAGAAATTCCCAAGGCCTTGATTCTGGAGTAGGTGCATGATATTGGAGGCTTCTGTCTCTGGAGAATCACATTACTTTGAAACAGACTTTCAGTTGACTGCCATGGAGTACCAGACTAGTGTGGAGGGTCTGTCTCCACCAGAAGAATTGTTGAAGCAACATACTTGAATCACTATAAATTGCAAAGTTTTATATCCAGTTTAAATCAAGTAAACAGACTTTTTTTCAATTTGTGCCATAAAGAAAAAGTCAGAAAACTGTTAATGAACAGTGAAAATGAAAATAGTGTTCTAATTTTGTGCTCTGCTGTAAAGAAGAATTTCTTTACTTTATGCATACTCTTTTTCACCTTCCTATATTAAATTGTCCTTTTCTGGAAGAAAAACAGAACAACCAGCCCTTTATATTTTTTTCTGACCTCCATATAACATATACTTTGAATGTTATCACCATTTAAAGCTTAAGGAAGTGTCTGTTCATTCACACAGTGCACTTAGCATTATGCCGTGCTCTATGCATGGATGCCATGAGACCAAGGACAACATCACAATCTATGCACACTGTAGATATTAAAATCTGTCATTTGAATTGCAGCATAGAGTCATAGAATATCTAAAGTTGGAAGGGATCTATAAGAATCACTGAGTCCATCTCCCTGCTCCTTGCAGGACTACCTAATACTAAACCATATGATGAGGAGTGTTGTCTAGACACTCCTTGAACTCTGACAGGCTTGGTGCTGTGACCACTTCCCTGAGGAGCTTGTTCCAGTGACTAACCAATCTCTCACCGAAAAGCCTTTTCCTAATATCCAGTCTGAACTTCCCCTGATGTAGCTTCATTCCATTTCCTCGTGTCCTGTCACTTGTAACCAGCAGGAATTAGGACAAGGCCCAGATAGTGGAAATACTTATCAATAATTTACTTTTTTTAAGAGCTCCTCTTTCCTCTTGGTGTAGCCACAGAACTTGTTTCACAGTATGCTACAAAAAGAGCTTCTGAGTTTTCTCTAGGCTGAAAATCTCCCTTCCAATTTTTAATTTCACACATTGGAAAGATAAAGGATGTTACTACTTGCACATTTGAAGGATGCAAAACTGAGGAAAGGAGTGTTAAGTGTTTATTGGCTTTGAAATAATCAGTAGCTTGAGCTGCTTAAATTATCACTGCCAGCAAATGTAGCTTTCTATACCGCCTTTGGGAAATGCTGATAGAGCTAAGCTCATCTGGTAAACAAAGGTTTTGGTGTATGAAAGCAATTCTGGTGCAGAAGCAGCGTGCCTAGGCTAATAGGCATCTTGTGCAAGCAAGATACTGTAGCAGGCACAATGCAGTGTTAATATGATCATTTGCATCTGGACCAGAGATGGTGAGCGTCTGGCTATGTCTAAGATCATCTTTGCTTCCAGGTGATAATCTAAGGACCTCCACAGAGCCTGAATGTTCTGAAAGTAAGACTTATATAAAGCCAGCAGGCCCACATAATGAGAACTGCTCACAAAAAGGCGACCCTAGCATTGCAAGAAACTGTGCAGAGGAAGGGAAAAAAGTATCTCTACATAATTATATTACATTAATTATAGGACTGTCCTTTTTTCCTTCTACAACCCCCTGCTCCTTATACTATCTTCTACTTTCTCCAAGTGAGATGCCAGAAGTTAATATGAAAAAAAAAATCCTAAAAGCCAAACATTGCCCAACAATACTTAATCTAGGAAAGGAAAAATCTTGCAGTCTTTTTTTTGTCTTTGTTTAAAACAAAGATTAGCTACCTAATGCAAATTAATGCATTTAATGCAATTAATCTTTCCCTAATTGTTTTGATATTTGTATGAGCTCTTTTTTAACTGAAGCCTAGTATGTATATGTTCTCTATGGAACAACAGATTGTTTGCAGGTATTTTCTTCACAGAAAAATTATACCGTCTAGAAAGATGTTCCATTTCTCAGAGAATTGGAAGGAGACCACGAAACCATCAATTTCTAGCTAAGAGAATAAAATATTATTTTTAATTTAAAAGGGAATTATTCTGGACTTTGATAAATCAGCTTCATAAGAAGGTTTAAAATAAAACAAAGTAAAAGGGAGACCTCAAATAGCATTTTGTTGAGAGAGATTGACATTGAAATTGAAGAGATTAAATTCAGATTACTATAGGCCTATATGTTAATTACGAAGTTCAGATTAATCTCAAAGCACACTCAGGCTTCTTTATTTCCAAGTCATGTCCTCTAAGTTTCCTGATTCAGGTTTTAAAAATTAGCTCACCTTGCTAATTCTAATAAATTAAAAGATCTTTTCATTCTGTACTGGAAGTAACTAAGGGATCAGTCAATACCTGTGAATGGGAATATTAGAAATTAGCATTGAGGGGAGCAAAGAAGAAAGCATGTAAAATCTTAAAGGAGATCTTGAACCTTCGGTTTCTCATGCATTAAGCAAGAGGATACTCTACTGATAGGACATTATCACGCAAAACACAAAACTGGATAAGCAGGGTTTCCCTTGAAATCTGGACTAGAGAATCTGAGTAGTACTTAAGGACTAAATGGTACAGGTGACTAAAAGTTGATTTCTTCAGAGAGGCTAATTTTCACACTAAAATAATGTCATCAAGATATTATATATAAAATAAATGCAATTAAATATATACAGAAAATTAAAACATGCTGAGTTAAAGTAAAACAATTAAATTTCCATACTGCAAATCTGATAAATGTTAGATGATTGCTCACAGGCTTCAAAGGCTTGCTTTATGCTAGTTAATACAGGGACTTTCTGGGAGTCTTAGTAATTTGAGACAAGATAGAAACTTCCTGAACACAGGGTTAAAAAAGATTTTGCCCTTCAAAAGATAACTAGGAGAAGCTGAGCAACATATTGGGTCACTACAGTACTGTAGAAGAATATATAGTTCTTTCAGTACTCTAGGGAATAATTAAGGCTGGAGACTTTGAGAGTAGAATATATTTACCTAATTAAGATTCCAGAGCAGAGTGTTTAAACTGCTTATCAGCCACCAGGTAAGCTTCTATCTCTTCAGAAAAATATAGCCCTCTCCCCTACTATGCTCCAAACAATTACAGGTCATACATAATCTCAGTTTCTTCCCAAGATTATAATTTACTTAACCACAAGCTGTTATACTTTCCCCCCTTTCTTCCATCCATCATGGGCATTACAAATTTTAATTACCTCTTTGAGAGTTATTTTTTGACCCCTGTATAGTTACCTTCAATGATTAAAAAAACCCAATCCACAGCAATTTCCCTCTGTGACAGTACATTTCAGAAGCTGTTACTGAAAGCAATCAGGTAGACTGCCACTTCTTAAATTAGAACAATATTTTTTTCATTTTTCCTTGATCTCTGCCTCTGGACATATTCACAAAGTTGTCCAACCTTTTTTTTCATCAAAATTGCCAATAAAATACTGGGTGCAAACAGTTTCCTTCCATAAAAGAGATTTTTCCAAACTCTGGAGGTGCTTTGGAACTTAAACTTCCAGTCAGAGATACTCATTGTACATTGGCTTGCCCCTTCAAGTCCAAATTCCTAATGGAAGACACAGTCTAATCAGGTAACACAAGTTGCAAAAGAAGAAATATTATTTCACAATTAATTTGCACAATTCCTAAATACCTAAACAGGGCACTACAAATGAGGCCTGGAGTGTCAACTGTTTTATTTTCAGTTTTACATAGGAAACAAGAAAATTACTAGGAAAATCTCAACTTCCTTGTTTATGAAATAACATCATTTTAAGGTACTCCTAGTCTTATTACAAAATTCACCCTTAAAGTATCAGCACAACTTGAAGCCCCCCAATTGGGTCACAATCCACTGAAACTACTGGCGTTGGTTCCAGACTCACCACAATAGCCCAAAGATCTGAGCACAGTGATCTGGGCTCTGGGTAAGGGTGGGAGGAACCAAAACAAATGTTCATATGGTATTTTAAAGAGGAACTAGAACAGAAAAAAAGGATGTAAACAAGAGATAAATTGGAATAAATATTGATTATACATAATATTCCACTGTACTGAACAAGTGAGCACACTAAAGATTGTATCTTTCCTGTTTCTACCAGATTTGCATTGAAGCAGATCACCATATCTAACAGTGAGCACTTTGTCCTACCTTGTAAAGACACTACTGACTACTGTGTGGTCAGAATTGACCTTCTAATTTTATTTAGCAACTGAAATACTGTGGCTTTTTAAGTCTATGAATATTTTTTAAGATAAAATACGCACACTAGCAAGATGAAGATAAATATATCAGTAGTAGAACTTTGCTGCAAAATACTTCATTACATTTGGTATTTAGACTGTCATATGACCCCTGGTTACAAAACATGCAAAACATTCTTTGCTTCTAATGACACACCAGGGCAGCAAAAACCCAGAGCATCAGGAACATGCTACAAGCTCACTATTTCTCCAAATAAAAAGTATGAAAATATGTAGCTGTCTTCACTCAGTTGACAGTTGAAACCTTTTATGGACTGCAAACCTGACATACTAATGTCTACTTTGAACTGGGACAGTTAGTGCTATTAAGAATAAATAGCAGATTCCTGTAAATTCTAAGGATTTGCTACTAGTCATGAAAATATTGATTAAATTTGGCTTTGCATTCATTTACCTGGCATAAAAAAGGAGAGTCAAATACAGGGAGAATATTTCATTAGCTGCAGTTCAGCTTCAGATACCCAGTCAAGCAGCTTGCCCACCTGCTTCTTCAAGATCACAGGTCTCCTTTGGAGCACTTGTGAAGTGAAATGGTTTCCCAGACTAAGTCTAGAAATTGTTCTCAATCTGTTTGTCCTCTCTCTGGAGTCATTCATGGCTAACCAATACTTGTTTCATTTGTTACCTTGCCTGCTCATCCTTAAAAAGGCTGTGTTCCCACACAAGGTGGCAAATTCTGTCCCTCATCTTCGCTACTCTTAATGAGATGCAGCCCATTCAGACTCAGTCACAATGTCAGTAGATCTCTAAGAAGATACATTGTAGAAACTGCAGGAATTTGGGATCTGCACCCAGAAAACATGCAGCTTAGTGTAAAGGAACAGCCAGCCTCTTTCTGGCAATGCTGCTATATGTTTCAGATTCATCAGTTTGCAGAGGAAAGCAAGGAGTCCACAGAAACATCTTTTAAATAGTTCAGTATAGAAGTGAAGTGAATTATCATCAGTATTCCTTTACAAGTGTAAAAAATAAAATTTTAAATTGAACTTGACAGGATCTTTTTCTCTGATTTCACAGTAGGAATACCAAAGGCTACTTTAAATGCTGATACTTTAAAATGCCTCTGAAAGATATATGGGGGAAATCCTCACTGCCTAAGGTAACATCATGGGTTAACCCCAGCAGGCAGCTAAGCTCCATACAGCTACTCCCTCCCTCTCATCCAGTAGGATGGAGGAGAGAATCAGAAAGGTAAAAGTGAGAAAACTTATGGGTTGCGATAAAGACAGTTTAATAGATAACGCAAAGGCTGTGCGCGCAAGCAAAACAAAACAAGGAATTAATTCACCACTTCCCATGGACAGGCAGGTGTTCAGCCATCACCAGGACATCCGGGCTCCATCACGCATAATAGTTACTTGGGAAGACAAACGTCATCAGTCTGAACGTTCCCCTTTCCTCTTCCTTCTCCCAGAACAGAAAGCTTTTGTCTGGTCTATTGTGAGGTACTGTACTTTAATTCAGGCATTTGAGGCAATGCACAATGGAGAAAGCAGTGCGGAAAAGGAATTGGAGCCAATGGGCAATACAGCTATATTGACATAGTTGCCAGCAGGGATATCTGTGAAATTATGGCCTCACTCTGGTTAGAGTTAACTAGTCTTTCTTTGAGTGGAGCAAAGAAGACACAGCTATATGCACCACTGACATGCTAGGGAGCAAACTAATTGGTGCACCCCGTCATTTAACTCACTAATAGTGTTTGACTGAAACATTCCCACAATCAGTTTGGAAAATGCTACACAGAAACCTGCGCCTCAATGTAAGTTTCTAGAAATGTGGTTCTTTATTCTGTACTGTATTGCTAGATTGGTCCAAGCTACTCAGATTATTTCCAGAAAGATTTTGTAAATTGAATAAACATTTTCTCAAGGATTTCTAGACAAAATACCTAAAATTTCTTCTTAGTTTTAACTCTGCATCTAAGTACAGGCTTTTCTGTTCAAACACCAATCGAGATCCAGACAAGGCTCACTAACAGAAGCAGATGTCAGCTTGCGGCTATCAGCAACAAGGGCAGTATTAAGATGAACATACGTTTGCATATTTAAGATGTTACAGCACCCTTTTTCTTGGCAGTAAGATTTTGTTTTTGCAAATACTGTTGACAGAAGTAATCTCTACAGACCAGTAAGAATCCTATGGACAGTAACCCACATGACAGGAGAATGACGGCCAAATAGAGGAAAAGTTCACGTATTTCTATTAAGGCAAAATTAGCTATAACTACAAGTTAATGAAATAATACAATTAGTTCTTTCTACAGCTTATCCTGAGAGTTAAAAAGATTTTATTTCAGAAGAGATAGAGAAAGAAATGTGTATATTACTTTCTTTGCATTCCACTATACATTTGTTTTTGGAAAGACTGAACGTTACTTACATTGAGGAGATTTTATTAGCCACTGTTAGAGAGAGCTTGAAACGTTAGTAATAAAGTTTGTGCATCTTCTACCTTCCTGTTCTCTTTTTAAAGTAGAATGATGGGAAGAAAATGTCAGTTGGAGGCCTATTTCATTTGAGTTAGCCTATATTGAACATTTAGGAGTAATCTAAACTCTAGCACAGAACTTCATTATTTGTGTGACAGACACAGCCAGAAGCTGAACCAAGATCATATCATGCTACACCCTGTACTGTCATAAAGTGAGATAAAAGTGTCTCTGTCCAGAGAGTTTACAGCCTACGTTTGGGCCATAATCTTGCAAATGTCCTTGGATATTTTAAAAAAGGAACTAGTCCAACTGGTTTCCATGGACCTTCTTGGGTCCATCTCTGTTGCACCAAGGTGCCTGCTATTACCCCAGGCAAACTAGTGCTCTGAAAAAAGTGGGTGAGCCTTCCTTAGACAGCACTTAACTCAAGCTACTTAGCAATCTTTGCTGTCCTTCTTCTGAGGTCAGGCTAGTGTCCACAGGGACACCAGACCGGAGATGTGCCAGCTTGCTGGCCTTGTTTTTAAACACAGACTTTGTGTAAGTGCTGTTCATGTGTACTTGTACGGTCAAAGGTAGTCACAGTTCCACAGAATCCTTCAGTCAATAGGCTAAATATGTTTCCCCCACCCTCAACAGAAGTGTCAGACATTACTGTGGCAGTCAATAAAAAATGACCGAGTACACACAGTTAAAGTGCTGCCACATTATTCCTAGGGAATTTTAAAATTTACAGAGGCGACAGTCTATGCCTGCTTTGCGGATGTAACAGACGAATCACTGTTAAGGATAACAGATCAACAGTCATGTTGCCACACATAGGTGAGAACAACTTGAATTCAAGAATAAGCATCATGGAGTTCAAGGAACTCCTGTTTCTATAATTCTAACCTCTGGAAAGAGCACATCAAATTCAATGATAGATCTATCAAATTAAGTAAGGGTTGGTGGTTTGAAAATCTCATCTTTTCCTTGGAAGGAACAAAGCAGAAAAAACATACAATATTTCTCAGTTGAAGTTCCCAGAATGTTATTTTCTGACCATCTGATTATGTATCAGACGATAATTGTATTTCAGGAAAAATCATCAATGACACCCCATGTCTATAACAAAAAATTGAATACATCTAATGACTTTTGCACTCCATTATTCCAATTTTGGAATTGTTATCCTGCAGGATCCAAGATATTAGAGGAAATGTATACAATATACAGTCAGGACTTCAGCAGATGCAAGTAGTATTCACTATCATTGTTCGCCCCCAATGATTAATTTCATAGCAAGCAGATCAATCTTCAGCCTATTTACATAAGAATCCTTTACTTCTTACAGATTCTACCATGCAAGTATCTGTAAGCCATTGTTTTGATTTTCTGCCAAGGATTTTTTTTCCCCTCCTGTCACAATTTTTAGAAATCCATGTATCATTTACACAAATAAAGAAAAATGCTCTTCTTTAACATATTTCTTTGGTTTTACTCTAAAATTAAAAGAGTTGAATAATAAATGGCAATACCTACACTGCAAAACTAAGCCTTAGAGTATTACTTTCCAATTAGGACTAATTAATTTCTGAATATTTTATCTTCTGCTGATAAGATACTATAGTGTCCTGGTTTCATAGGGACAGAATCATAGGCCAGGCATGGTCTGCAGGCCACCAGCAGTTTGGAGTCAGCCAGGGCAGCTGACCAAAGTTGGCTGCAGGTGTATTCCAGACCATAAACATCATGCTCAGTATAAAGAGGGAAGCTTACTAAAGAGGGGTCCTCCTGCTTGGGCTTTTGCTCTTACTCAGAGTCCTCCTGAACCTGCTCTTCTTCCTGCTTCTGAGGACTGCCTTCCCATTTATTGTGACCACTATGCATTTTCTGGGCTTAGTATAGCTTTGTTTTGCTTTATACTGGCATTGGCATTAATTTGGCTGTTTAGTAAAATCCATTTTCATTTCAACCTGTGTGTCACCTCTACTTTTCCCTGTTCCCCTTCTCTCCTGGGAAGGGGTCATTGAGAGATAGAGAAGCTGCTAGAATTTAGTCCTGCATATGGGCTAAACGTAAACATATGGCTTGACACCTCCAGTGCTAAACTCATAATAAAGTCAGCCTTATTTTACATTCAGCCATTTACATATTGAAAAAACCCCAGCTTTTCATTTCAACTGGACTGGAACTTTAGAAGGGTGGATACTGTACCTCTTGCAAGAAATTGTTTTCCTTCAGTGTTTACAGGTGGCTGATGTGGTCAAGTAACTACTCAGACTGATTAAAAGCAAGTTGCTAATAATTAACTACTCACAGATGTATCCTGCAAATCTGTCATGAGTTTGATTTGTATGCCAAAATAGAAATGTTATGGCAGGATACCTATGAATCATTTCTATTGTCATCTACTTGAAACTTTAGATAGAGCTATTATATTTAATGCTTTTATAGGAAAATGGAGATTGAACACAGTTATTATCCAGTGACTATACCTACTGTAAACACTTGGCTTTTTCCACACTTTCTCACTCTACAGATTGAGTTTAAAAAAAAAATTCAAGTTGCATGGTCACAGCAGTAAATCCCAAAAAGCTAATCTGAGAAAGGTAAATCTTTTTTTTTCCAATTCTAGGCAAGATCGAAAAGTACTTCCAATTTTTTTATTTTATTAAAGGCTGTGTTCTACTGCAAGAAAATTGAGATTCCAATAAAGACTAGAGTACACAGGGGATCTGACACCATTAAACGACTGGGGGACTTCTCAGCAAAACTGTATTTTACCCATCTCATTGTACTATCCTGTGCTGCATACTACAGGTACATCTTAACTTCATCTTGGGTTTTTTTAAGAGTATCATTCCTATACTGCAACCTTCACAATCCTTTTTCACTAACTCCCTTATCAGAAACTGTAGTAATTTTCAAATCCAAACAACTAGAGAGTAAGGTTTTTTTCCATATCCCCCAAATTCAGCTGAGTAGCTGCTGTTATTTGTAACAGGTACCCTTCTATTTTTAGTTGGGTCCTAGTGCTCTGCAGAAGCATCAGAAATGCAGCAAGGTATAAGAATCATGGCAGCAGATGAATATAAGTTAACAGCTCAGCTAATTTAAACAAGGACTATTTTATTACTAATGTTGCTATAGCCAATAAGGCAAGGGTCTAACACATCTGTCTGACATGTTTCTGCACCAACAGACTGACTGCCCTAAAGCACCCATAGCCTCCCTTCTGTGTAATCCTCTGCAACCTTGTCCGTCCCAGCCCCTGAAGCTCAGCAGCTGGTGCTCAAAGTCTGCTCTAGTATAGCAGTCATGTAACCTCAGATCAACAGAGTGAAATCGTGAGAGCAGTAAGTAGCCTTATCTGGGGCCCCTATGCCGTAACCCTCCGTCCTGTGTCTCAGAAGCTGCCCTTGTCCTTGGCCATTGTCTCAGCTATGCTGTAGGTATGATGTAGGCAGCTACCTGCCTTTCTGTTTGGCTTCTTTACCTGAGTGCAGATGTGCCTCATAATAAGCCTTCTCTAGCATTTTCTGGACTGCCAGCTGCACACCTTTTCATTGATGGCACTGTCCTGCCTGCCTTGCTTCTGGCCTTGGCCCGTGGCTCACCTCCGTTTGCAGAGCCCCTCTTTTGCTGCTCCCTGACACCTTATCCATGAAAAAAAATGCAAATGATTCCCCACTTCCCTTGTCAATGAGAATTGCCATTTTATTTGAAAGAGTGAATTAAGGCCTGAAGGAAAATCTACTCTTAATTTCTTGCTCAAAACATCCTTCAACATATTACTGACAGCTTCAAAAAGGAAGGCAATTGTTGGACGGTCAGTCCAAAAATATTATTAGTGCACAAAACTTCATTTCACGCACAATGATCTATGATTACAGAAGAAATACATTTGTTATGACTGCAAACAATTCTGGACTTCAGCTCAGAGGCTTGAGATTGCCAGTTTACACAGCCTCCAGAAGGAGAGACTTCTAATAACTGCCTTACCATATGATGGCTGACAGCAGGCATCAGCTCTATCCATTTCACAGTGGATGCTCCACCTGTTCTCAGCCTTTTCCAAACAGTGATGTACAAACAAGACAGAGATAGCAGATTACTGGAGTTTGCAAATGAAGTAAAATCTTTTTAACTTCCAAGGAAAAGAGATTTTTGTAAAATTACCTATAAATGTCCTTGAGGTAATAATTTGACCCTCATTAAAATCAGCCACAGAATTCTGTCAACTTCAGTAGAGAGAGAACTTCAGTAGAGAGAGAACTTCAGCCATGGCAAAATCTATTACAGTTCCTTCAGATCAGATGCTTTAGTAGAAGTAATATTTAAAACTGTATCATAAGGTCTACTCTCAGTTACATATATAATTTTCCTGACATTATTGGCCTGATAGAGCTCATCTAATGCAAAGTGAGAGCATTTAAAAAATGTGATTCTTTGTTAAGGAGCAGTGAAGTTTTAAAACAAATTTCAGTGCTATAAAAATTATTTAAAACACAGCAAGTCTTGCAGAACATTTTCACTTGAGTCAGCATTCAAATCTTCTTTTCAGTATTGATGAATGAAACTGGTCTAAAAAATTTTAAATTTATCACAGGTTCTGGTGTCTGAGGTTGCTCAGTTTTGTGATATTTGCATTTGCTGAGCACAGCGTGGAATACCTTATGAAGGCACAGCATTTGCCCTGTGAGCTGAACAGCTCCACTACATGTGCTACTTTTAAAATAACCTATGTTCCTCACAGTTTTTAGGGAGCTCTGAACATTCTTGACTTTTGCTGGCACAGTGCATCCATCCGTCTGTTCTCACTGTTCTTGGGCCCTAGTTCCTTAACAAGGGCTCTGTCTCAATAAAATTCAGTTCAGCCCCTCATCAGAAAGGGCATGGTACACTTTCTAAGATGCAGTTGTTTTACACACCAGACCTGTTTGTTAGGGTTTATGAAAATCGTTTGGGTTCACACAGATGAGAGTGAATAGATTAATGAAAAAGCTGAGAAGGATGCTCCTCAGATTTCAAAAGGTGTGCTGCGAAAACGAGGGAATAAATCCAGTCTTGTGAGGCCGGCACCGAATATGTGATGACACAAATAAGGAAGCAAATAATAACCGTTTATTTACAGCAACATTTGCAGGTTCTTTTGGATTGCTGGTGATAAATTAAGAGATACAGGTACACTAAGTGTTGTATAGTTAATATTATAACAACAACACACTAAAACCGACACACACACACGCACACTAACAGTGACAACTTGCCCACTGTAAGCCTGGCCCCTGGCTGATAGACAAGCCCGCCGAACAGAAATGCAGTGGAGCACAAGACAGGACAGTCGTGATGAAAAGATAAAGGGAAAACAAAGCAAGAATACACTCAGGGAAGCACA
>JAVSBS010017948.1:0-12860 GCA_033124195.1 Coracias cyanogaster
GGCAGGTCCATTTTTGTCCCCTTCCCCCTTCGGACCTAGTTTAAAGCCCTCTCAATGAGCCCAGCCAGCTCATATGCTAGGATTCTTTTCCCCCTTGGGGACAGATGAACTCCATCTGCTTCCTGCAGACCCCGTGCGGCATAAAGTTCCCCATGTTCAAAAACAACTGTGAATCACTCTCCTAAACCACTTAATACTCTACACCTGTTAGGTAGCATGATGCTCCACTTGAGGACATGCCACAGTGCAGAACAGAACCTGGTATTCTGAAAAACTAAATGATTGAGTTAAGTAAAAAAGCAGTCCTTGGAAGAAGGACTGATATCCAGGGTCCCAGGAAATGGGTTACAAAGCCACAATCCTTCTCTTTTGTCTTTCTCCCCACCCTACCTGCAACAGCCAGTTGTCTTGGAATTTTTTTAACACAGATTTAACAGGCAGGTTAGCTTTCACCTGTCCCAGGAAATATGACACACTCTGCTTACTACGCATGTGAAAGCAAAGTAGGTTTTAACTCCAATGTGAGAGCTCAAACCCCCAAGTTCAAAAGGAACAAAATGACAGCTGAGCTACTGGATACAAAGGAGGTTCCCATTAAAGCTTCACTTTTTTCTGGTTATGCTTTAAGAAGAGCCCCTAGTGAACCCAGAAGAGCATGTCAGGGGCTATGAATCTCAGGATCATGCAACCATTTCCTCCTGCTGTTACACACTTTAACAGACCTCAAATTTCTCATCACCTATATGCTGAAAACAGTCATTCTTAAAAGCATCATTTTCAGTTACCCGTCTTATCAATGCTAGAACTGCAGCTTCCACTAGAAGACCTGGGCATTTCTGTGGCACAGGTCCTATGTCATCTTCAAGCCTTACTCATCCAAACCATAATGAAAATATGCTAACATTTTATGGTTACCTTGGAACTTTGCAAATCATCATGTTACAGGAAACAAAATCATTTCCTTAATAATCACAATTAAAAAGTGAAATTATCAGAATTCTTTTATTTACGTAAACTTGCCTGACAGTCTTGAACCGGATACTAATGGGGGACAAAATTGAATACAAATACATTCAGCTTTTCCAGCACTAGAAAGCAATATTCTTGTGTTATAAGTCTTATAATGGAGATAATACACAGATAAACACACAGAAAAATAAAAAATAAATCAGCAGTTAAACATCCCCTATTTTAACTCCCAACTTTCAAATCAGTAAAGAATGCTAGAAATGATCTGGCTAATTCCCCCCAGAATTTTCACCCAGGATCAGGTTACACACAATGTTGCAACAACACTTAAGGCACTGCAACCCTAAGGAAAAATGCATAAACGTAGAACATATTTACTCTAGGAACTCATGCAGGAGTTGTATGCAGTTACACAATTATGCAACAAACTACTGCAAACTTACGTGATACTTCTTCAGGTGAATTCAGGTCACATCCTTATGTAGATGGCAGCAGTAAGAAACAGAGGATACATATTACTTGCCTATTGGATATACTGCACTTTCCAATGAAAATTCTAATACTTCCTACTGCCTCTATAAATTTTTAACCCATTTGCTTATTAACTTATAAGGGAGCAAAAATACCAAAGAGACAAAACTATTATCTATTTCCAACCAGAAAAAAGGGAAAAAGCCTATGGGGTGAAGGGATGGGAATAAAAATTTAATAGAAAGATCTGAACAGGTGAAGTAAATATCTAGACTAACAGGAAATCAAATAAAGTATAGAGAACATAGAAAATTTAAAAAATAGAAAACAGGAAATGTCTGCTCACACTGGGAAAAGAGAAAGCCCACTATCCAGTCACAGTGGGCAGCTACTGCAGGAAGGAGGTGAATATCGAAGGAAAAAGATCTAAGTCTTGTCATGCTAATGAGAGAAGAATCAAACCACAGGATCTCAAAATGCATAGACAGCTCTCACGGCTTCAGAAGTTTGATCATCCTATTAAACAATTAACTTTTTCAAAATCACATCTTATTTCAGTTATTATGCAACTAAAAAGGAATGTTAAGTATCAAGAATCACACATCCCTTTAAGTTCTGTCTATATGCTACATCTATCACACTTGAATGGGGTGTACACATGGCCCCAGCATCTGAATTGGAAAATTTTTACTCAGTAGTACCTCATCTGATGTTCTAACTGCTCTGCCCTCTCAGACTGAGAAACAAAGTGCTAGGGCACTTTGAAACACATAGAACTTATCTCCCCATCTTCACAGTTCCTCTTATCTCCACAATCCCACATCCTTATTAACGCAAGTCCAAAATTAACCGATGTGGTTGCTTGTGTATAGATGGACAAATACCTCAAAGCTACTGGAAAGACTGGTTTTACTGTCTCCTTGAAACATGCATCCTTATCCACATTCACCTGTAGTCAGCTATTGCCATCTGTGGCAATGACCTGTCTGAAATTAAGAGTCCTGAAGGGAGTGGCAACAGGACTGTTTTACCAATATAACATCATAGCTGGACGTCTACAGAATAGTCTTTCATTAAAATGTGGATGCAGTCCTACATAGTTACTCTACAGATCTATGAAACAATTATATTCTTTGTAGGTGCCACTGAAATAATCTACATCTATGAACTGCTATCCACATTTACATTTCTGCCACAGGTCTTGATCTAATCTGTTACCCACAATCTTCGTGTAGGAAGAGTCATGCCTGTGCATCTGTATGTTAAAGAACAACAACAAAAAAACCTTCTAAAATACATCATTCTGCTGAATAAAAGAAAAAACACCCCTTGAAATGCAGGCTTCAAAAGGAACATGCAGTTCTGAACATTTATTTTTAAAAAGTCTGAATTCCTAGTTGAGATAAAGCTTGAAAACTACATTACACAAAATATACAGAATGCTTTTGTCACTAAGTAACAGAGCATACAGAAAATTATACAAGACCTTGCACCTTTCCTACCCTCTTAGCTAAAACAACAGTCATCTTGCAGTCTGTTTTCACTGAAAAATGAAAGAACAAGCCTGGGGTCACAGGCTCAAAGGATGTAACCATACTGAGTCTCATTATGACTACCTCGTCTGTTTAATAGTCTAACTCTTACAAGTAAACATTAACTTGTGCCCCATATAGTCGGATATTCAGCTGAAAGACTTGCATTCTTTACTTCCGAAAAAAGTTATCTGGATTCACAGGAACAGATCTCTAATAGAAGATAAGTGCGGTGCGCGGACCCAGCACATCTAGGGGGCGGATCACGACAATAAGGTTGCAGCTATATAACAAAGGCTGCAGAAGTTCTCAGTTATTCAAAGCAAAAATGTGGACTAACTTGCTATAAATCACAGAACTACTGAGGTTGGAAGGGACCTCTGGAGGTCATCTGGTCCAACGTCCTGCTCAAGCAGGGCCACCTACAGCTAGTTGCCTGGGGCTGGTGTTCAAGCAGCTTTTCAATATCTCCAAGGATAGAGGGAGAGTCCACAATCTCTATGGGCAACCTGTGCCAGTGCTCTGTCACTCTCACTAAAAAAAAGTGTTTTGTGATGTTCTGGAGAAACCTCCTGTGTTTCAGTTTGTACCTATTGCCTCTTGTCCTGTCACTGGGCGTCACTGAAAAGTGCCTGGCTCCATCCTCTTTGCACCCTTCCTTCAGATATTTATATAATTGATAAAACTTTTCTCTTCATGTTAAACAGTCCTAGTTCTCTTGTCTTTCCTCATAGCAGATATGCTCCAGTCCACCATCTTTGTAACTGTTTGTTGGACTTCCTCCAGTATGTCCATGTCTCTCTTTTACTGGGGAGTCTCATACTCAAAATGGTACGCCAGATGTGGCCTCACCAGTGTTGAAATTAAAAGCTTGACAATACATATATTTTAGCTGACAGAAAACAGCCTCTAGAAGACCTGAATTGTTTTAACAGCTCCACAACTACTGCCCAACAAGATGACATGCAACAAAACAAAGAAAAGTTTAGTCTCCATAAAAGGACAAAACCAAGCCTATTTCCTAGACTGTGATGCTATGCTGGTGTTATTAGCTCCATTTTCAGATTCCATACTGAGGTGCAGGGTTCACCAGCACAGTAACAATCCGCTTCAAAACAGCAAAGAAATGATAAACTACATTTAAATCATTATGCAGCATTATTGAAGACACCTATTTATTTTTTTATTATTATTAAAAAAAGGATAAAATAAGGATACCAGGCACAGCCCACAGCAGTAGGAAGAATGCCTGAATGCTGAGAGACCAGGAAGCTGGTAGAAGTTCTTGTTTCCAAAGCAACCTAAGGTTGTTTCAACACATACGTTAGCCTCAGGAACTGTTCATCACTCCTAATAATCTGAACCAGCCTTTTTATGGAGTACAGACTATATTTCAAGTACTATGAAAAAGCTTTTACACTCCATCTTATTTTACATCTACATTTATCTAAAACTTGAAAAATCAGTATGAAGCTATTAACCATGGCAGGAATATAAATAATGTTTCACAGTTTTACCTAGCACCTTTGAAACTAAAAACGGTTCCATTACTTTACATCAAGTTGGATTGCAAACTCCTAAAAAGTATGGGTACTTGCTATTCTTCACCTTCACCACAACAGATAACGTGGAAAATATAATGCAAAGGTGCTGATGTATTCCAAGTTCCTGTTCGTTCAGGCCTCTGCCCTCTTTGACAATTTCTATTGATCGGTAGCTCATATCTTTGGAACAGTAGTTCCTACAAGAGCGAATATTTCTTAAGTCTTCCTCTAAGAGATTGTCACTTCTTACCTCCCTCAAATGTGTTCAGTCATGCACATGTGCACTGGTGTTCCTATATTGCAAATGCTGCTGTTGAATTGGTGCAATTCATGCATACATCATTATAACTCAGTCATGCTTCATGATAACTTAAATTCATGCATCATGAAAACTCGATCAAAACAGAGGATTTTATCATAAATAATTTCTCAAGGGTACATAATAACTGGCATCACTGGTAACAGGAAAGACACAAATGTAATCAGGCATTTTATTTCTGACAGGCTACTGCAAGGTAATTCAGAAGAACATGCCTCTATAATCAGCTATTAAATACATCCAGTGACTGACTTTATAGATATGTTCACATAAAGCTTCTCTGTGAATCAGGCTATTTTTTAAAAATTTTAATTTACCACAAAATACCCATCCTATTTAAACTTGTATAATTACATAATCTGCATGAGAAAACAACTGAAGCATACATAATACATATGACAGTTGGAGAGTAATTACACTTATAAGTATAATATACGGATACTTTTTCTTATAGCTCTGTAAAAAGATAAAAAAGGGAATATCTTGTCAGATGGTTTTAACACCAAGCACCTTTTATATTACTAATACAGTCTTCACTGCTCTGTATGCATATCACTTTACATGCACAAAAATAAGTACTTCAGCTTAGAACCTCTAGAGTTGCCAGCACATGCATCTTACCATTGAAATACTGTACAATCACGGCATGAATAGGTGGACCGAGATAAAAAAATAACAGGTAATTAAGATGGACATAAAAGGTCCTAATTTACAAGAAGATGTATGTAGGCATAGGCACGTAACAGGACCTAGTACACTCATGACTGATTAACCAAATGGACTTGTGTTCGTGCTTCCACCCTTTCCTCTTTAACAGTAAACACAGGAGTTTACAGTTAAAGAGAACAACTTTTGGGAAAATGGCCAAACTAAATCACTAAGTTTTTTAAAGCATGAATAGCATTTTTATTTTGAAAAGCTAAGTGTTACCGTACTGACTAAATAGTTTCTAAATAACGTTAGTTCATTCATAAACATTAGACTTTCACGTTTTTTTAATGGCAGCTGATAAAATTCTGAAGATAAAAAAACCAACTCTGAAATCCTAGTTCTTAAGAAGCAACTATCTACAGTACTCTCAGAAATGAGAAGAATATTCTTTTAGTTACAGTCTGAACACCTGATTGGCTCCACACTAGAAATGAAAGTTTTAACCAACACCTGGAAGGATTTAAAACTTCACTAGTTTTCCAGGCAGGGGAAAGGAAAATGGGAGGGTTGAGATGAACTTTCTGTACAATGGACTCTGTTGAACAGGGAAAAGCAAAACATACTAGTGTTCCCAGCAGTGAAGTTACATGTCTACTGGAGCTAGACTCTAAAAAATTCTGTAGTTTTCAGACCTCTGCATTTTAAGATATGTTCCCACATCAAGACTTAGCTACCTGGGCCTTAGAAGGCCTGACAGAAGCTATTAAAAAGAGTAACAGGACTCAAGTGCAGTGACACCCAAGGTGGGCATGGTTGATTCAAGAAGCACCATATTGTTCTTACCCTATGAAATGGAATGTCAGCTGTTCAACCCCACTTTTTCAGGTGCAGTATCTGAAAGGAGCTAGAGAACCACACAAACGTATTGGACAAGGAGCCAGCAAGGGTCAGATTAAGTGGGACAAGGCAGCAGAATGAGCAAGATTCAGTTAAAAAGGCACTTAGAATCATAACTACACTGTTGTCTCTAGAAATCTCTTCATAAGTATGACTATGTCCTGTCAGCTCAAAAGTCAACCTCTTTCAGGGATCACAAGAAGGCACAGGAAGAAGTACAAGACCAAGTCAAACATACACTTGTTTGCCAGTGTCCATATACTAGCTTTTCAGAGGTTGTCCAATTTCAGAGCTAAATCTTTACATTTAATAATCCTCAACAAATTGTTCTTCCATGCATTTGTGTAGTTGCTTCTTACACCTAGTAAATTTTAAACATTGATGAAGTCTGTCAGCACAGTTCCCATTCTTAATTATACATTGCACAAAATAAAGACTTCCTTTATTTGTTGTAATAATCTTGATCAGTTTTGCTGTACCTCCACTATACCTTTTATTAGCAAGAAGAAACAAAACCACACAAACTATGCAGGATGTGGGCACCGCCTGAACTTGCACAGTGACACTTTATTTATTTATTTCTTCTTTCCTAGCAATTGCCAAAATCCTATTTGCTTTCAACTGTTAGTGACACTGAGAAGATTTGCCAGTATATTAGTAATTTATGAAATTAATTCTACCCTTTAGTAATGTTTATCTGCACCATGGGTATCAACTTTGCTAATCTTAGACCCTCAAACCCCATAAACCTTTTTAAAAACTACCATGACATTTCTCACCTTGCTTCCTTTACTCTGATGCTGGCATAGGTTCAAATAATCATGTACATAGCACAGTTCATAGCTCAGCTGTTTCATCCTTCAGTTCCCTTAGAAGTCTGGGGTGAATACCAGCTGGTCTTAGCAATCTGTTACTGTCCACTTTATTGACCTATTCTAAAATTTCCTCTACTGGTCATGCAAGTTGTGATTTATCCTCCCATGCAGTGCTCCCTCCGAAGACCAGTTTGGAGGTAACTTTGGACAAACAGAAATAACTATAAGCTTCAGCAGTGGGAAGCAGGGAAGAGGAACATTACTCAAACTTCCTTTTATTTTGTCCCCTTTGGAAGACAGATACAAAGCAGTAAATCATACTTTTGTATTGCATTTTTATTAAGTCTTTATCCATGCTCAGAATTCAATAGTATGAACATTTTAAAACCTTAGCACTAACTCAGCAAAGCATTAAAAATTAGAACAGCATCTGAAACACACTGAAGTCCCTGGGATTTAAATACAAGCATATACTTCTAAGTAAAATCTGAATGAAAACAGACACTCCAAGATGTGACTTCTACTGTTTAGAGATTTTATGTAAAATATGTTAAATATAATTAATATGCTATTGTATTTACCTATGTTGTTGTTTACAAGTAAGACTACCAGTCTTTTTTTTTTTTTTGTCTTCTAATGAACAATTAATTACTTTGCTTGATAGTAAAACTCTTTCAACTTCACTAAATAGCTTCTAAAAGTTGGTCAATGACATTTTTCTAGACTGAAGTCCAAGGTACAAGCAAATTTTAGATCTTCTTCCTGGCCAATTTTTCAGACTTTTAGTATTTATCATTATTTATTTACAACAATAAGTAAAAAATACCTTTTTTTCCATTTATACCTTAATTCACTATGTTTTCAAAATTGTTTCATCATAATCTCTAATTTCAACTTAATAGATATGTTTCCAGCCCTTAAGCTTCAAAGACTGAAAGTTTGGATCAAACAAAGGAATTTAAGTTCTTTCACCTTCAGTTTCTCATAGAACAACCACCTTCGTTCAGGTCAGGCTTTTAATTCAGAAGCACACACTTAAACAAGGTTCACTTGATGACTACAGTTCCCTTCAAGTAGGCCTTAGGACTTGCACTTAACAAAATAACTTACTTTGTCCTACAGATGGAGGTATATGAATTATGAATTCTAGATTCTTAAAAACACCAAAGTTGATAAAAGGTAGGGCACATTTTTCAAACACTTCTATTACCCATTTCTGTTAACACTCCAATAGAAAACAAGTGGTAACAAGCAATTTCATGAGAGGAACGCAAGAGCACACTTCCCAAGTTACTTGCAAATTATTACTTAATCATTGTTGTTATTATTACTTTATTACTCCCTGATAAATAAGATCCTTGAAGTGACTTTCTCCAGTCTGTTTTGAAAACAAAATTTCCAGGGCACTTTCTATGGCCAGAAAGCAATTCTCCACACAGAAAGAGAAATATAGTGTAATATATTTTAAAGCTCTAGTTCCTGATCCTGGGTTCTGCAAAAGTCTTCTCGATTCTGCTTAACTGTCTTGTTAGAGCAATTACCTCTTACTTTAGCCTCTTTTGCTTATTCTTCTCTGTCCTAGTTTAACCTCAGCCAGCAACTAAGCACCATGAAGCCGCTCACTCACACCTCCCCCTTCCCAGTGGGATAGGGAAGAGAAGCAGAAGAAAAAAGTAAAACTCGTGAGTCAAAATCAGTTTAATAACTGAAGTAAAATAAAATATAATAATAACAAAATACTATCATAATTATAATTTAAAGGAATATAATGAGAAGAAGAAGAAATAAAACCCAAGAAAAGACAAGTGATGCACAATACATTTGCTCACTACCCACCAATGACGGAGCAGTGATCTGCCTTCCCAGTCAACTCCCCCCACTTTACATACTGAGCATGACATTATATGGTATGGAATATCCTGGACTTCTGTAAGGCCTTTGACACTGTTCCCCACAACATCCTTATCTTGAAGTTGGAGAATTATGGGTCCAATGGGTGGACTGCTCAGTGGATAAAGAACTGGCTAGATGGTCACATCCAGAGAGTGATGGTCAACGCCTCGATGTCCAGATGGAGGAAGGTGACAATTGGTGTCCCCCAGGGGTCTGTGCTGGGACCAGTGTTGTTTAATATCCTCATTAATGATATTGACAGTGGTATTGAGGGCACCCTCAGCAAGTTTGCAGATGATACCAGGCTGGGGGGTGCAGTTGATATGCCTGAGGGATGGGATGCCATCCAGAGGGACCTGGATAGGCTGGAAAGGTGGGCCCAGATGAACCTTATGATGTTCAATAACGCCAAGTGCAGGGTCCTGCACCTGGGCTGGGGCAACCAGCATTATCAGTATAGGCTGGGAGAGGACATACTGGAGAGCAGCCCTGTGGAAAGGGACTTGGGAGTGCTGGTGGATGAAAAACTGGATATGAGTCACCAGTGTGCAAAGGCAGCTCAGAAGGCCAATCACATCCTGGGCTGCATCAAGAGAACTGTGGCCAGAAGATCAAGAGAGGTGATTCTGCCTCTCTACTCTACCCTGGTGAGACCTCACCTGGAGTATTGCGTCCAGTTCTGGAGCCCCCAGCACAAGAAAAATGTGGATATATTGGAACGTGCCCAGAGGAGAGCCACCAAAATGATCAGGGGAATGGAGCATCTGTCACATGAAGACAGGCTGAGGGAGCCGGGGCTGTTCAGCCTGGAGAAGAGAAGGCTCCAGGGCGACCTTATACTGACCTTCCTGTACCTGAGGGGAGCATACCGGAAGGCAGGGGAAGATCTGTTCACAAGGGTTTGTAGTGATAGGACAAGGGGTAATGATTTTAAGCTAGGAAAAGATAGATTTAGGTTAGATACTACAAAAAAGTTCTTTAATATGAGGGTCATAGAGCACTGGAGTGGGCTACCCAGAGAGGTGGTGGAGGCCCCATCCCTGGAGTGTTTCAAGGTCAGGCTCCATGAGGCTCTGAGTAACCTGACCTAGATAGAGGTTCCTACTTGTGTAGGGAGGTTGGGCTAGACGACCTCTAGAGGTCTCTTCCAGCCTGAAACATTCTATGATTCTATATTATAAAAAAAAACCAAAAACGTTAATAACAAATAATGCCAGGAGGCCTGTTTATTTGTACTGTGGTTGAATGAGAAAAATACAGGTACAGATAGACTTGAAATGCATAAAAATGTGTGAAATGTAAGATTTGTTGGAATATCACTGATGCAGATAAAAGAAACAGAAGTGGAATAGTCATGTCCCTGCTACTTACTGAATGGATCAATAAACATATCTAATTACCAAACCACTGCCAAACACTGCTTGAGTAGAGACTATTCTGTCTGTGCTAGGAGCAGTCTAGTGTATATGGAGTATGGACAATGGACTAACAAGATCTTGGAGTAGAACAGCAGGGGATTCAAACTGCCCATGTAGATGCACAAACAGTTATCTGCACGTAATTTTCTTATTTCTTTTAATTTTTAAAAATCCTGCCACTTGAAAGCTTCATCGAGTTCCTCTTGCTTTTGTACTCTATAATCTCTTAAAATTATCTTTGTGGGGCAGCGTAAAGGCAGGATTTTATCTGTCCCAGAATTGCTGCATCACCATTAGGCTTTCCTCTGCATCTGTGTAAACTGTATTCATTCAGCTGCACTTTGTTTAGTGGACTCTGTAGGCTTATATACATATAGGATATACAGAGCTTATATTTCTGTAAGACCCTGATGCAACTTCGTTTTATTTTGTTCTCAGTTGCTCATTTCCGTCAAATGAAGCAGATGCTTATGATGTTTGTGTTGTGAGGAGGAGATGCAGAAATTCAGATGCTCACACTCTTGCCAATGTTTCTATCTCTGTAGGCATCATTATTTATATTTCCATGTGAATATGTGACATTCTGAAATTCTATAGCATTAAAATGGTCAAGTAAAAAATTCTTGAAAGTGCAAAGATGTCCTTTTCATTGCTGGTATATTACAACAGTCAAGTGATAGGTATATCTTTTCCAGGAGCTATTTTACCCCTGCAAACACTGAGAGGTTTCCACTGTGTAACAAAAATAGGGAGAAGAGAGAAAATTTAAGTTTGCTAGAGTAAATAGAAAGTATAAAATAAAAAATGAAATCATAGTGGTCTGAAGCTTTTTAGAAGATGCCACAAAAAATAATGATCATGTCCACAGATACATAAATGTCTGACAGAGCAATCTTAAGAAGCTATTTGAACTTCAGACTGACCTGCAGTAAAATGATGGCTCTCAATTAAAGAAATACTAAAGAAGTTCAGATGTGAATAATTAAAGAGGATTAAATCCAGGGTAACAAAATGGTCAGCAAATAGAAATGAACTGAAGATTCTTCCAATTTAATGGAACAGAATATTAAATTTTTTTCAACTCAAGCTATGTGCTACACTGGCTTCTTAGTATTTCTAGACCATATCTTACACTGCATTCATCCTATGTAGTGTTTAATCTGTTTATGCTACCCTTACATCTCATATGATTCTCATTTACAGTAAACTCTGTTGTCAAGTGTAAAGAGGCATTACTGTTTAGTAAATACAATAGCAAGGTTATTTTAATTGCCAACATAGAATGAAAAATGAATAAACAAGAACACCTTAAAATTGCTTCATTTATAAGTGGGAGCAACCCCTTTATCAAGAAATAATATAAAGGATAGAGCTAATAGTTTCCTGTAATAAAAATTATATGAGGCATTTGTTAGTATGGAGAATCAGAATAACAGATACGCCTTTCCTTATAATATTGCAAAGATACAGTTAATACCTTGAGTAACTGATAACAAAACTGTAGCCAAATAATTCTTCAGGGTAAAAAGGGTCTTGTTTTCACACTGTTCATGTGATTGGATCAAGGATATAAAAAATGGAAACAAGGCTGGCTTTAAGCCAGTTTGAGGGTTCCTAGGACCTTCTAATAATCTGTTGCCTACACAGATGTCAGCAGCTTTAGAATATCTCTATACTCTGCTTTCTACAGCTTTGTAAGAAAAATAATGGCACTCTAGATTCTTATGTCCTTGACAAAGACTAGTTTATTACCTGCACTGAAATTCAACCCTAGAGATTTTGTGGTAGCTGATGGCCACTGGGAATACTTTGAGTGACCTGGATGGCTAAAATGGATTTCCATATAACCAAGTATTAAAAATGCAATACAAAAATTATTTCATATGTCAGACTTCTGGTTTTAAAACTTAAGGTTCTTTAGACTCTTGTTATAACATGCACATTTATGTGTCAAGATTATCTGCTGACTACTAATGTTCCTCTCTGGAAAGTTTTTGTTTGCTGATAAATTTTCTTATCATGCTTTTCCTCTATGAACAGCTGTAAGTTTGTCAAAGACATATATTTACAACTCTGAAGAGTTTATTTGGCACCTGGCTTTTGTTTTTCACACCTTGCTCTCTCTTAGGCTGTAAGTACTCTTCTGTCTTCTTTTCCTCTGTGATTCTATATGTGGTACAGACATTTATTTTGTAAATTCCGATTAATATTACATCCTGGTTTTCTATATGTAGCTCTTGTAATTGCTCTTACTGAAATTACTGAGTATTAAGAGGATTAACCTTTAAAGTCTGCAGACTTTTTTTCTTAAACAAAGTCACTATGTTTTGCTTTATATGTTAATACTAGAA
>JAVSBS010017948.1:12960-35929 GCA_033124195.1 Coracias cyanogaster
CCTACTTGTGTAGGAAGGTTGGACTAGATGACCTCTAGAGGTCCCTTCCAGCCTGAAACATTCTATGATTCTATGACAGCCCTTTGGCTAATTAGGGTCAGCTGTCCTGGCTGTGCTCCCTCCCAGCTTCTTGTGCACCAGTACACTAGCAAAACATGGGAAGTTGGAAAGTCCTTCATTTCCTAGCAAGAACTAAAAATGTCAGTATATTACCAATATTCTTCTCAAACTGAACCCAAAACACAGCACGATTCTAGCTACTAAGGAGGAAAATTAGCTCTACTCCAGTCAAAACTAGGACAGTCTCAAAGTTGAAGTTTTCCACTATAAAAATTTCAAATACAAGAATTCAAGTGCCTGAAGTCTACAATTTTACAAGTTTTAATCTGTGGAGCACATAAAACAGTATGTAAAGGAAGGGAAAACAAGCAAACAAACCCCCAGAATTCAACTTTGTAGAACACAAAGTAAAGCAACTAAAACGTTGGTGGAATTGTCCTGTATTTCCTGTTTAAAACTCCCCTCTTCCTTAAATTTGCAATTCTTCAAACAAAAAACAAACAACAATAAACCCACACACTATACTAGTCTGCAAACTTATCACTCACAAAATCTTAATTATTAATTGATTTAATTAGCAAGAAATTCTAATTGTGCTTCACACATACTGTGAAGTACAAAGGAAAGGTAGGTCAGAACATTTTTCAAAAGTGGTTAAAAAAATAGGCTGGCTTCAGATATAAATAATGGGAACATGCAATGACCATTGATTTAATTACTATCAAATTACCCAATTGCCCTCAAAGGTTTAGATGAAGGTTATCTGATATATTTCTATTATTGGATATACTGCATGCTTACCAGTTAAGATACAATATGTATTTTTTATGTCCATAAATGGACATCTCCTTTTTTTGTCTTGGTTTATGAGGGATATACAGGACAAATTAATTCTCTTCTTTGTACTACTGCCAGTCTTTAAAGTCATATGCTATTCCATTCTTAAAGAAAAAAAAAAAATGAAATGATTACAGTCCTAGAGTGAGTTCCAGCAAGGTACTCAAGAAGTTCACTATATCTTTAAAGCCAAAAACCTTTTCATAAATATGGAATACATTTATTGTTCAGATAGCAATCTCTGACACACAAAGCTGAAAGACAGCATCTGTTTCGAGATCTAAGAGTTTGCTAGCAAAGAGCATATTTTATATGACAGAAGTGAAATACTCTGGTGTACATCAACGAAAAAATACTTTGGTTCAAATACACAAATCCGGGTTTTACACTGAGAAGGACCTAAGAATATTTTCTTACCTAAGCCATGTTAAGCATATCTCACTTTAAATCAAAATACTTGGACTATCAGATAGTAGGGAAAAAAAAAAGTTACCTTAACCACAAACTTCTTTGTTTTAAATTAGTCTTTCACTCTTGTAAGTTTTCCCACGCATTTACTTAAAAATAAGTATTTACACTAAATGTATAAATGTCAACACATCAGAAAAAAAATATTTTTGAGTACTTGTTTGAACTAAGAAGACTATACAGAACACTAAATGAAACAATGAAGCAGCTTAATCCTGCTTGGGGACTTGAACCACTGACATCTGGAAAAGCAGCACGGTGAGCTGTAGGCAATCCAGCAGACTCCTGGAATGCATGGAGGATAACTTTGATGACCAAGAAGGCTAATGGTATCCTGGGGGGCATTAAGAAGAATATGACCAGCAAGTCAAGTGAGGTTCTCCTACCCCTCTACTCTGCACTAATGAGGTCACATCTAGGGTATTATGCCCAGACTGGGGCTCCCCAGTTCAAGAGAGACAAGGAACTATTGGAAACAGTCCAGCAGAGTGCTACAAAGATGATTAGGGGACTGGAGCATCTGTCTTATGAGCAAAGGGTGAGAGCTCTGGGTCTGTTTAGCCTGGAGAAGACTGAGGGGAATCTTATGAATGGTTGTAAATATCTAAAAGGCAGGAGTCAAGAGGATGGGGCCAGACTCTTTCCAGTGGTGCCCAGCAATAGGAAAAGGGGCAACAGACAGAAACTGAAACACAGGAAGTTCCATCTGAACATAAGGGAATCTTCTTTAAGGCTGACGGAGCACTGGCCCAGGTATATGCCCAGAGATGTTATGGAGACTCCTTCTCTGGAGACTTTCAAAACCCACCTGGATGATCCTGTACCACCTGATCTAGACAAAGCTGCTTTACAGGGGCATTAGACTAGAGATCCCTTCCAACCCCTACCATTCTTTGATTCTGTGAGGGAGGGACTGTTCAGTGGAAGAGGAATTGGTTGAACTGTCACCAACCACCATGGTCAACAATTCAATGTCCAGATGGAAACTGGTGACAAGTGGTGTCCCTCAAGGGCCTGTACTGGGACCAGTACTGTTTAATGTCTTCATCTATGTCACAGAAAGTGGGATCAAGTGCACTCTCAGCAAGTCTGCGGATGACACCAAGCTGTGTGGTGCAGTTGACACACGAGGGACAGGATGTCATCCAGACAGATCTGGACAAGCTTGAGAAGTGGACCTGTGTGAACATCATGAGGTACAAGGAGGCCAAGTGAAAGGTCCTGAAGCTGGGTCAGGGTAATCTTGGTTATCAATACAGGTTGGGGGATAAAGGAATTGAGGGCAGCCCTGCCAAGAAGGACTTGGGTGGATGAAAAGCTGCAATGAGTAGCCATGTGCGCTCACAGCCTAGAAGGCCAACCATATCCCAGGCTGCATCAAAATAAGGGTGGCCAGCAGGTCAAAGGAGGTGATTTTGCTCCTCTACTTGGAAATAGTCTCTTGTGAGACCCCACCTGGAATACTGTGTCCAGCTCTGGAATCCTCAGCAGAGAAAAAACATCAATCTTTTGGAGCAGGTCTAGAGGAGGGCCACAAAAATGATCAGGGAGCTGGAACACCTCCCCTGTGAGGACAGGCTGAGAGAGTGGAGGTTGTTTAGTCCAGAGAAGAGAAGGCTCCAGTGAGACCTTATTGCAGCCTTTCCATACTTAAAGGGAGCCTACAGGAAAGATGGGGAGGGACTCTTATTAGGGAATGTAGTGATCGACAAGAGGCAATGGCTTTAAACTGAAAAAGGGTAGATCTAGACTAGCTCTAAGGAAGAAACTTTTTACAATGAGGGTGATGAAATACTGGAACAATTTGCCCAGAGAGGTTGTACATGCCCCAACCTTGGAAACACTCACAGTCAAGTTGGCTCTGAGCAACCTGATCTAGTTAAACATTTCTGCTTACTGCACAGGGGCTGGACTAGATGACATTTCCTTTAAAGGTCTCTTCCAACCCAAACTATTCTGTTATTCTATGATTCCACAAATCTCAGTACGCAGACATAGCGGAGAACTGCTGGTAATAGATTGGACTCCCTTCACACACTCAGCATTTCTCTTGGCTGCATACCATTTTCTCTTGTCATACCATTTCTGAAAAAAACAGCATAATAATCAGCTGCTTCAAAAACATCTTCAACCCACTAAAATGGCAGAAAAATTAAGTGAAAAATCAAAACAGTAAGTGGTTTTCTGCCAAAGTAGTAAGTTTGATTAGCTTGTGGAGTGATCTAATGAGGACCAGAATGGGGCAGACTATGGAACCAGAAGCAGGGCAGAAGACATCAGTCAGGCCTCTTCCCATCAGTTGCTCACAGAGCAACTCCCACGATCCTAGCTGAGCAGAAGCTGGCACTGCATCTGAAAGAGGCCATTCCACTCTTTTTCCTAACACTTTATACTGACCAGCATACGTTTATCTGTATAGTGAATGCCAGAAGGTAGTTTTCAGTTGCGCCAGTTCCTTGCCCCAGTTCCCTGCACAGTCATATAAACAGTTGTGTCTAACAGGAAAGAGAATTGGACAACCCCATCTAGCAGCATCAGGGTCACCCTGATACTCAAACATGGCAAAAAAAGTCACAGCATCGGCTATCACATTAAATTATAAACAAAAGTTACACATTATCAGTTAAACATTTGTTTTTACTTAAAGATTGTTTCTCTCAGAACAGTACACTGTAATACCTTAATAAACATTTTTTTCACAATTTATCTTTGTTATTGTAAGTTTTAAAGCTAACAAGCACCATCTATCTCTACAACTAGGTTGAAGATATACTTCTGACAGAAAAGTGATTCCATCAAAATCTCATCTCCTTCCTTTAAACTATGTTTTTAATTTCACTTCATACATTCATGAAACATTGTATAGTCTTAGCAGCACTCAGCTCTCAAAATCAGTGTTTTACTACGTATGCTTATAGTTGAACAATACCCCAAGATACTTACAAAAAAAGACAATTTATACTATCTATTATGTAAAAGTCATTTCATTGCAGAACACGTCTTGCACTATACAGTATGCTTTTGTAAGTACTTTTGCTGAACACATTTTCAAAGGGTGGTCTATGTGTTCTGTTATTTTTAATTCTTTTATTAACCTCTGATCTCAACTTAAAACAATTTAAGATCTTTCCAGCAGGGAAACGCTGGATCAGGCTTTCAATCTCATTCATCAAGTGACTGTACAAAAAAACAGGACATGGCAGGAAAAGAGATGAGGGAGTGCAACGGCAGGAATGAATGATCTAACATGAGAGGGACAAAAAGCTTACCAAGCTACCACTGTCACCTCACAGCACTGTCAGTGTCTCACATACCAAAAAGGTGGGGGCAGTTCTAACATGACAAAGGACTGATCATTAATTTGTGGGAAGAAACAGCAGTACCGGGACTCCAAACTGAAAGGGCAGAGGGGAGAGAACAGCAGACTGCGATTACTAGGGAGGAGCCATTGTATCCTGAATGAAACTGAATGAGGAAGCCACAGTCAGCAGTGGACTGCTGAGTTACACAGGCAGAGGGAGATCAAGGACATCAGACATAATAAACAGCACCTCTTTACACCAGGTCCTGAAGTAGCTGAAAGCAACTGAAGTACCCTGAAGTACGCCTGGAGATCTGGATGGGTCACTTTTACCAACCTAACATATCAGACACCAGTACATAACCAGGCAGTACAGTATCTTCAGATCTCCAAGATGATGGTGTTATGCTGAATGGTAGACTGAAAGTAGCAGCAAGACTTGTAGGTCAAACGCTTGGGTTTGAACCTTCAGAGCAAGACTCCTTACTCATTATTACAACCCCTGGAAGCTGGGAAACCTGGAGGAGGCAAGCCAAGAAACAGCGAAATCACTGGGGATTTCCCATCCTGCAATCTGCAGCCCAATGTCTCCCTCACGCACTACTGCTGCACCTACTGCCCAGAAGCATTTACCTTACATAGTGTATGGAGACAGGGGAGAAAAAGTAAAGGAAAGCAAGTCTATACCTTCATGTAAATTTTTGCAACAGTAATACTAACTTGTAGAGTCATCTCATAAATGCAAAATAGGAACTCTCATGGTCCAAAGGACCAGCTCACTGCTATATGAAAGCACAACATAAATTTTTCATATTTTTGTTAAGTCTACTTTCAAAATACTGAGCTCCTTTTCTTAAAGGTGCATTCACAAGATAAGTGTGCCTGAACCTCTCTGATCTAGTTGACTGGAACCAATATGCAGTTTAAATTTATTCATGACTAGTTTATATCTATTTCTCTTGGTTTAAACAGTTCTTTTCCCTTCCTAATGCTCTTCTAAAGGAATAAGAAAACACCTTAGCGCTACAACATGATCTTTGCTTTTTCTTAATTAAAGATTTCAAATCCATTTAATCTCTTCACCTGATGATACCAGCAGCTTCTATGCATCTGTGATTTAATCTGTCTTGAGTCTGGGGCAGTAAAACTGAAAGTCACATTACAAAGCGTGACTTGTAAACATATTAACAACAATGCTTCCCTACTGGAAACAATTCTGTGAAATCCAGGATTTGTTATGCTCTTCTTCCCTTACTTTATTTGTAAACCACTGATACATACATATAAATACATACATGTACATAAACTCACATAAAAATCACAAATTCTAGTGCTAACTTAAAGTTTGTGTTCACACTGTTAAATTTTGGGCATAAAGAACTTCTTAGTTGAGGCTGACCAGAAGCAAAGTCAAGGCCTATGCTATGCTCTTACACAATATCAAATGCATTTCAACAGACCAGAGAAGTGTTAGTCTCTTTGAGATAGTTGCTTTCTCAGATGATTTATTACCAGTTTTTTGTTTTCTTGTGACACAGGTACACACTCACACTCTCCACTCTCAAACACCACCGTTACTCTGCCACTTTGTAAGTGGTCAGACAGTTGCTATAGGTCTCCATAGTAAAGTATTAGCAGACGGATGCTAGCAAGGCTACACAAAGATGGTAATAAAAATTTTAATGACTGCTATGAAACTTTAACATTAAGGTTACTAGTTGCTCTTCCCATGTGGCTCTCTGTATTTTCCCCCCTTACCCACCACCTTTATCCCCCTGCTTCCTCCAAACATCAGATACAGACGCTGTAGACTATGTAGCCTGCTGTTAAGTACCAGTTAAGCAAATACAGCAGCATTCAGCAATATGAACAAGGAATAGAACGTATTGACATTTCTTTGTTAGGAGCCAAAGTTCTGTTTAAATACAGACAAGTGAAGTTACAGATTAAGTTTTGTACAAAAAAGTCCTGTGGTTCTTACTTTGTGGATCATATATATAGTATAAGTATCTTGAGATGGCTTGAAATGCACTTAACTAGAACAAGTTCTTCCAGAACTGATGGACTCAAAAGTAACTGCAAAATTTGCCAATCATACTTAAGTATCTGGCTCTGTTCCCAAGTTTAAATTTAATTGTGTTTCTATTACTCATTCATTTTGTTACTTGTGACACCCTAACCTCCTTCAAATTGAGAATGCCTCCAGACTCTGTCATCACAAAGGTTGGCATTCTCTTAACATATGCAATAAACTACTGAGACTATTGAATAAATAATTATTCCCCAAACTGATCCTTCAGAAACTGTACTAATAGACTCATAGTCCAATGCATGCTTTTTTTTTTGATATTTCACACCTCTTCTTGAACTTATCTGTTTTACAAGTCTGGAGCTAATCCCACTTTTCATTAATATTAGCACAGTGGTAATCCTACTGCAGTCAAGAGGTTAAATCTATCACATTTACTTTGCTTGGGAAAATTATCATCTTCTCAAAAGAAATCGAATTTTATCAACCGTCTGGCATAATTTGCTTTTCATGTGCTGAATCTGACACACACAGCATTTAGAAAAAAGATATATACCTCTGTATCTTTGATTATAATTTCGTAGAAAAACTGTTCAGTGTTTCTGCATATCATTGGTATTGGACTAATGAATCTACAACACAAAGTCCTCTGTGCTTTTCGAAATTACCTTATGGAAAAGGTACTAAGCCTTCTTTACTAGTGTAAATACAAAACCCCCTCTGTATCCCCTTGCTATAACCAGTAAATGACGCATGATTCCCTAGCAATCATCACTAAAAGTTATATACAACATTACTAATAAAAGCAATGAAATAGATTTATATAATTGAATAAAGAAAAAAAAAATAATTCTCCAGAGCATAAGTTAGCTTCAAGGTCCTTATGTGCATAAGCAACCCGAGTATTGGGCTGAAACAAAAATACGGCTTCAGCCAACATTTTTCAGTGCTAAATCAAAAGCTGTCAATCCGCACATTTGTTTGTGTGGTCTCATTAGAGTGCATTGCCTCAATCTGAACAGTTGTAGTAAAAAAACGTGGAGAGCATAACTGTATCTACTTAACCTTCATCAACCAGCATTCATGCACTCTCATTAATTTTTTTATTCTCGCTTTCAAGCATGACATGCATCACACCAGAACAATAACTTGCTGATAATTGTTCAAGACAACAGCTGGACAGGAACAGTGCAGAGGTGAACTTTCTTATAGATCATAGGGTGCCTCCGTGAATTACAATTAGTTTTAAAAGTCATCTGTCCTGTTCAGGAGCTTTGAAAAGAAGGTATTTCATTAGCAACTAAAGAAATCCTAACATATTTTAGGCTTTAATGACTCAATTGCATTGTATTTTCTAAGACAGGAATTTCTCTAGATCACATGACAAATGGTGAAACGTGTGAGCTCAGAGCTCAGTAGAAGATGTAAGATTTTGAAATTGTTATGTGATATAAATTGAATCTTATCTTGCCATTCATTATTATCTAGTTTCAATACTAATAAAATAACAAGAATAATTTATACAAATCATAAATTACAAACCAGAATTACAAAACTCTTATGGTAACTTTCCTGTACTCCTTTGAAAGGAAATCAGGGCTATAATTAGGGCTATATATCAGGGCTATAACAAAAGAATTTGGATCAAGTACACAATGCTAAGACAAACCACAAAGGAAAGCAACTACATACTCAGTTGTGTAGTTGCATTCCATAAGAAGTTAAAGGAAGACAGAGCTCTTGACTTTCTGAACATTTTCTCTAGGGTAAGAAAAAAAGCTATCCCCCAGTCTGGTTGGCTCTTGTCTCCCCCAAAACTCCAAAAATAATTTGCTGTAATTGAAAAAAGGAACTATCGGTGGAAAATCCAACATACATCTGCCTTTCTGTGACAAAATACTATATTCCCCTAGTCCAGATTATGGGTATTATAATGTATTGACAGTAAAAAAAAAAAAAAAAAAAAAACCACAAAAACCACACACACCCTACATAAGAATAGCTATAAAATGTTAAGAAATCTTTCAGATATCTATCTCTGTTGACAAACTGGTGTGTCCTAATAATGTTTCCTCTCTCTTCTACAAGAATCATTACAGTGCTACATTACCTCTTACTTTTCCTGCCTCAAAACTCAACTTTTGAAAGTCAGAGGATAACTTTACCTACACTTACCTCTAGTTTGAGGAAGTTGTTGAAATGGAAGTGCTCCACTTCAGCAACAGAAAAATCTCCATATCTAGAGAACCATTATTTCTTTAAAATTTTTCATAGCTAGAAGGCTGCCTTCAATGATAATAATAAAAAGAAAAAAATTGTAATGAAGGTAATAATTAAGAAAAAAAACAATTGAAAACAATCAAAACAACGGATTAAAAATTTCCCACTGCCATAGAAAAGCGCATACATAATGACAGTGTGACACAGCAAGGTGTCTATTCCAAACAGAATGTTGGACAAGTATCATTAAAGACCAACAAAAATTAAAAAGAGTGCACAAGACCTAGTTTTCTTTTCCGCATCAAACAGCCAGTAGTAAGCGTCCTTCAGGAGGCATGAAAGATTTCCAGTACAGTTTAAAACAAGTTGTTTATCAATAAATTATTTTCTGTAGCATCTAATTCCCCAAGGCAGCACCAAGTAAAAATGCACATCAATACTGTGATATCAATATTACTCTGAGGGAAAAAACGTTATTTGTCAGTAACTGAAATTCTTTGAGATCCATTATCTAGATGTACATAGGCGGTTCTAGCATAAGAGCACAAGTATACGACAGCATTTTTGACACTGCCATTTCTCAAGGTATATATTAAATCACCATGTTCCTTTCTATATGTCCTTCCCCAAAGCTGGGCATGTTGCCGTACAAATGTGGTGCATGATCTCTACTTTCACCCTCACAAATTTGGAAATGGAAAGGTTACATACATACATGTAGATAACATGTCTCAATGAATTCCAATTACAGACAAGTAATCTCACTTGAATAGTTATTTATATTAGCATTCATACTGTGGGCAATGAGATGTTCTACTCTTACACAGCATTCTTTACCTGGAATAGCATCCTGGAGTTTAACAGAATAAATATTGCTCTTTCAAAAGCAATATGATGCTTGGAGATACCAGCAACAAAGCTGCTGATAAAAGCATAAATGCACTAGAAGCAGCCAAAAACCGCATTACTATCATAAAGATCTCTCCATATGGCAATCAATGCTTATTCATCCTAAATCCCATCCACTTCCCTTGTAACAATGCCTGATACATCTGCAAATGAAGCTTTCTGGGGCCACTACAATCCAGAATTTCACAAACTCAAAACAGATGGGTTGCAAGTATGCTATTATGTTTTGGTTTAACCTGACCAATGTAAGGGAAGAACGGGAGGTATCTAAAAATCTACATTTTAGTTGCTGGTGGTGTTTTTCTTGTGTGTGTCTTTTTTTTTCCCTTCAAATTTGCCCTTTAGAAACATTTTCCTGTCTATTTAAGCATAATTCTCACACTTCCAATGCTTACTCCGGAAAAAGTAAGTTCAAAAAGTCCTTGTACTCCTCATACTTTTTCTGGAGAATGGAATTAAATGCTAAAACTGTTTAAGGAACAGAGAAGGTAAATGCAATTCCACCTACTCATTATAATTACTTTCTCTGTTAGAGCTCCACTGAACTTCAAGCGCATCCAAAGATACAAAGACAAATACCCAATGTAATCTTACCTGGATAGACTTTGCAGACAGAATTTCATCAAGAAAGTAAACCAGCAAAAAAATTGCCAAAAATGAAACACAAACAAACAAGCAAACAAAATATATATGTGCATCCTGCATAGATGAAACTTTCTCTAAGGAAGAAAGAAAAACCTCTGCATATTAAAAAAAAAAAAGGTGTCTTGACAGCATCTACATGATGGCTCAATGTTACCCAAAATCAAGTGCAAGAAGAATGGGAGAATACCATGCATTAATTTGGAGACTTTTCTGGTTTCTGCCTTCAGAAATCAAGACTTCTAAACATCATGCAATCAACACTGAAGGCTGTCAGCTCTTCTGCTGCCCTATCCTCCCTCTTTTCCATTAGCACAGAGATATAAAATGCTGAACAGCTCCAGGAAAGAAAGTGGCCTGAACTCCACCTGCAGCCAAACACACTGGTCTGCTTCCATTAGCCAGGATGGAAACACTTGTAGTTCAGGCCATGAACCTCTGAAGAAAAAAGTTCTCTTTTTCATTTCCTTTTTTAATAACACGCCTTAGAGAATTTGGCTTATTGATGCTAAATTCAGGCTAAGAGCAAAACAAGGGATACGGCATCAAAACAAAATATTCATCATGTCACATTTTATAATTGGAGTGGTGAACTTTAGAAGAACATGTTTGATTGATATTCAAAATCAGGATGGTAATTCCAACTTGTATCTTTTCTATCCACTTTAAAAACTAAGCCTTTGTTTCTCCAAAAGAAAATGGGGAGCTGCTGCCTTTTCAATCTTACTCAGCAGCTGGATCCATGCCGCTTGCCCAGCCAACTTGAACAAAAACGTGGCTGTGTTTACACTGCCCTGTAACAGGAAGAGGGGAGGCTACGCAGCAGTTTCCCACTTCAAAGTAGAGCCTTCGATTTTTTATGACTACGATGAAGCAGTTCACACTAACGTAGTAGATAACCAAGACCATAATGTTAGATGCTGGAGAAATGTGAAATTCTAGTTCCAAAGCTTGCCAGTTTTTAGCTGCATTTCTTTCCATAAAGCTTCAAGTATTTCAAATAGCCACTAGGTTGTAAGTCAAAATACAGACTAATATTTTAAAAGTTCAGTCCCCAAATATCGGGGAGTTTGTGCCATTGCAGTTCCCCAAAAGAACTGTGTTCAGCACCACCTCAAATCAAACATTGAGAAAGGATGTTTTTCTACACTATCCACTTGCAAAAAGAGGACATGGAGACTTAGAAATCCACAAGCTTATTCTAGCCCTATAATGTTGATCTTTTTGTTGTCGTTGATCATCAGTACCAACATAATTCATTTATTAGGAAGTGGCTGGGATGTGCACTTTACATTTAGAATTTGACTTACTATCACTCCACTTCTGCAGCTTGAATGAGATGTAAAACACACAGAGACTTCACATCGTAATTCGGCTTACTAGAGCTATCTAATCATAAAAATAATCCACAGAGTTGCCTTCCTGCATTTATTTTCTGAAAACACATGCAAGCACATAAAGCTACAAACAATAAATAATGACATGGCTGTTCAATGTTTAAAATAGTCTTTCTTCTTTTGTCCAGTTAACTTTAAATCAACACATAGATCTAGACTGATTATACATTGCACTCAGACATAATTCATGCTTTTGTCAGTGGATATTCAAAGCCATTAGTGTAAATATAAACAACAAAAAACTGTACTCATACAGATGCATAATTATTTCTAAAATATGACTTGTATTTTATCTGAAGGTTGGTAGGAAAAAATCCTTTTTTATGTGTTAGAGAAATCCACAAAATATTACCTTATAATTTTATTGATAAAAGCCTTTTCTGAGAAAAACTGATGATTTGGTTTCAGATGGCATTGCTTCATTAGGAAGTATAAAGGTAGTATTTCTGTAATTCCTTATGCCTATATTTAAAACTACAAGTTAACTATAATAGAAAACACATTGGAAAAAACTGTTACTGTTGCAGACTTGAAAAAAAAACATTAAAAGCTGCATAGCCATTACTTTCAACACATACAATACTAAACATTAGATTTCTTAAACAAATACTTGAAACAGGTCTGAAATCATAGTTCTAAACTGCATTACAAAGAGGGAGGGGAAAAAAAATAAAGATTCTTAGTCTCACAGTATCCAAAACCACTGCATACATATCTATATACGAGAAAAGCAGAGGTTGCAAGGTTTACAGGGAAGCACAAATTAGTAACTTACTCAATATGATGTTAAGACCTGTTTCTAGTAAGAATGTAAGACAAGTAAAGTTTGGAATCTTTTTGTAATGTACAAAGGTCAAACTAATATAAGACATAGTACAGGCTGAAAAAAGATCCAAGAATCTGGTTGCTATGGTGAAGAGAGGGTGAACCAGAAAATGTAAACAGCATACATAAATAGTTTTTTAAAAGTATTTGGATAAAGAACAAAAAGATGTGATGCAAGAACCCAATGTGAGGCATTAAACTGATTTTGCATAATATATGCAAAATTAAAGAATACTGATTAGACAGACAATATGCATTGAAAACTTACTGAGATAGCTAAAAGAGTGTAAAGTCAGAGACTTTCTATTTCCATTACTATTTCTATCAGAAAAATGACAGTGCAAACTATAATTCCTGATCTTCATGAAGTTTTTGTTAAGAGAGTGATCTTGACTACAAAAAAACTGCCTACATAAAATTTGCAAAATCGTATGACATCAATATGACATAATCACTAATCAATCATTAGCATTTCATTTACTTTGAACCCCTTAAAATCTAAGGTGACAAAAGTGTTTTATTGTTTTATTTTAAGATTTAACTTTAATTATCGCAGCCATTTAAAATGATCAGGTAGACTCAGTCAGTGAAGAGTGCAACAGTGGCAACAGTAAGTTCTGTGGCTGAGCACTCAACTGAGGTGGGCAGGGGGTTCCTTAGAACCAGGAAGCCCAAGGAAGAGCCCAGATGCTCACTAGGAGCCCGCAGCTCTCCCATGTGAGGCTGAGAGGTTGATGTGGCTGGGGGCATTACCAGGGGCAACCACAGAAGATTTAAATGGCCCCCAGGAACACTTAAAACAGGACAGGAAAACAGGGCGTGGCACATCAGCCAGGTCGTGACACGGCAGTTCACGTGGGAGGGCGTGCAGGAGGGGCCCTGAACCCTTCTCGTATGCCAACAGCCCAAGGAAGTGCTCTAGGTATCTGTCAAAATGATGTATCCACTCAGATGGACCTGGCCAGGATGGATACTTCAGTGTGGGTGGTAGGTTGCAGCAAACGCCTATGCCCTTCTCCTGATGTAAGTAATGCAAAAGGTGTATCCAGACTGAGGATCTGTTATGCCAGGTGGCTGAGTTGCATGGAACAGTCATAAGGCAACTCAGCATCAGAGGTGCTGAGACATAGACAGCTGGTTTCAAAACCAAGTTTCTATAATGGACACCGCTGAGAAAGAGGCACCTTGAATCCTGGTGACCCAAAAAAGCAGGGCTCTGCTTCATCTTCCACCCTCTAACTTCACCACCAATTAATGAAACTTTAACACCTACGGATCTACATGAGCAAGCTCTACCTGGAGAAACTTCACCGGCAACATGGACATAAAAAGAAACATTGAGTGCTTATAGTGGGTGACTCTCTGTTAAACGGCACAGAGGCAACCACCTACCAGCCTGTCAGGGTGTCACGATAGCTGTGCTGCCTCCAGGGAGCTAAGATCCAAGGCACTGCCAAGAGGGTTCCACAATTTGTCAAGAGCACAGACTACTACCCACTGTTACTCTCATATAGGCATGAATGATGCTGTGAGCCAGAACCCGGGTTACACCAAGTAAGACTATAAAGCCCTGAGGGTGTAAGCAAAACAGTTGGTGCCCAAGATATCTTTTCCTCCATTTTGCCAGTTACAGTAACCAGGGCAGCCAGAAATACATGAATAATGAATATCAGCTCCTGGCTATGTGGCTGGAGCTGTCATGAGAGTTTGGGGTTTTATGACACCAGGACATTCTTTGATGACTATAACCTGTCACCCAGCGATGGAATCCACCTGTTTTGAAAGGGGCAAGAGAATCTTTGGCAGCAGGCTAGCCAATCTGGTGAGGCAGGCTTTAAACTGAAGGACTCGGGGGGGCAGCGTCCAAGATGGTAATGCTCAAGCCATCCCATCCAAATGGGGAATAAGCCAGGCCAACCACAGCAGCAAAAAACACTCCTTAACTGTCTTCTAAGATGAGAGCCAGAGGGCCAACCACCCCAAGGCTGGGGACGACTTTGGTGGTTCCTCTTGCACCCCTCCAGGGAAACCTTCTTGCTTGAGTCTCTGAAATGCCTGTACACCAATGCATGTGCAACATGGGGAATAAACAGGAAGAAATAGAGATCTGGGTGCAGTTGCAGGGCCATGATCACATTGCAATTATGGAGATATGGTGGGATAGCTGGCATGACTGGAATGCTTTCATGGATGGCTATGTAATTTTTAGGAAAGACAGGCCAGCAAGGTGAGGTGGTGGAGTTGCTCTTTATGTGAGAGAGCAACTGGAATGTATCAAGCTCTACCTAGAGGGGGATGAAGAACATGTTGATAGCTTATGGGTGAGAATTAAGTGGCAGGCTAATATGAGTGACACTGTGGTGGGTGTTTACTACAAGCCACCTATCAGGAAGAGGAAGTCAATGAGGCCTTCCACAGACAGCTGGAAGTAGCGTCACAATCACATGCCCTGGGGGTCATGGGGGACTTCAACCACCCTGAGATTTGCTAGAAAGTCTACACAGCATGGCATACACAGCCCAGGAGGTACCTGCAGTACATCGAGGATGACTTTCTGACACAGGTGCTGGAGGTGCCAATGAGAAGAAGCGTGCTGCTGTACCTTGTACTAATTTAGACCTCTTCAAAGACCTACTTGGAGGAATCCCATGAGTTAGGATTCTAGAAGGTAGGGGAACCCAAGAAACCTGATTAATATTCAAGCATCACTTCCTCTAAGCTCAAGGTCAATGCATCCCTATGAGTAAAATAATCAACTAGAGGAGGCAGGCCACCTGCAGGGAGGGGCAAAGAGATGCCAGAAAAAACTTACATGGAAGAAAGGAGTTTACAATATGTAGAAAAAGGGCCACTCAAGTACTTCAGTAGGAAAAGGAAGACTAGGGAAAATGTGGGCCTGCTGCTGAATGAGGTGGGTTCCTTGGTGACAGAGGATACAGAGAAAGCAGAGTTGCTGAACGCCTTCTTTGCTTCAGTCTTTACTGCTAAGAACAGCCCTCAGGAATCCCAGTCCCTGAAGTAAGAGAGAGAGTCTGGAGGAAGGGAGATCTCTCTTCGTCGAGGAGAATTGGGTTAGAGATCATTTACGCAAGGTGGACACCCACAAACAGATAGGCTCTGACAGTATACACCCATGAGTGCTGAGGGAGCTGGCTGACATAGTTGCTAAGCCACACTCCATCATTTTTGAAAGAGTATGGAGAATGGAAGAGTGCCTGAGGACTGGAGGAAAGCCAGTGTCACTCCAGTCTTCTAAAAGGGCAAGAAGGAGGACCCAGGAGATTATAGGCCAGCCAGCCTCATCTCCATCCCTGAAAAGGTGATGGAACAAATGCTAGAACCTAGAAAATTTACTATCTTAGACTTAAGTAACAGACCTTCATATTTACATATTAGTTTCAGATCAAACAGCAACAGCAATAGCAACAGTTGTAAGTTTGATCTATTCTTACAAGTATATATAATGTCCTCATAGTAAGAGAGGTTTTAAAGAAGGTAGAATTAAGAAAACACAAATGAATGTAAGTTATAATTATAATAGTTCAAATTTAGTAACTATAGTTAAAGTACTGAGATTTGTTCTAGCACACAGTATGTAGTTTCATAAAGCATAAACTTTGCTTGAGGAAATTCCTCTGCCTCCTCTCCCCAGTATAAACTGAAAGTAGCAATTAGAGGAAAAACACAAACATGACTCAAGCAAATTTAAAAGAAAAACAAAGCTTTTCTTGCTCTAATAAGGGAAGGTTCATATTTCACAAATCCGACTCCCCAAAAGAAAGTTCTATTCCACCTTAACTAAACAACACAACTTAGCACTGTGGAAGTAGATAAGCAGAAAGTCCACGGCTATTGTACCATGAGCATCTTATCAATTTAATCTTGAATGTCCAAGAAAGAGGAGAGTATCTTTTCCCCCTGAAACCCAGATTCCATTTGCACACATTTATAGTTTTATGAGAAAAATCTGTGAAGGACCTTGATCTGGCATATGAAGCTTAATATGTATGTAGCAATCACATGGCAGGTGAGCTCCTAGTTGCACAAGGGAACATTATCCTTGAGAAAAATCTGTCAAAATAGTTTCTGAGAAAAAGAAAACTAGAATGTTTACTTACTGGAAGCAGCATTAACTTATCTTTCAAACTAGCTAAAAATGAACAAATAAATGAACTAATTTTTAAGTGTAATAAACAATTCTTAATGAACATCAAATCCCTAGAGCACAATGGAGTACTTGTAGAATGAACAACTTATACACCTCTATAACTATAACCAGTGTCAACCAAGGTCACGTAAAATCCCTGTATTTATAGAGTTTTCATATTTAAGAAATAAATCCAGGTATTATCAATGGCATTAACTTGTTGATAAGTGAATATAAACAACATAGTTCACGTTCTGAATAAAAAATATAATTAAGAATAAAGAACCACTTTGGACAAGTCTGTACTGTAACTCCTTAATCAGGCAGATTAAGTTTTACATATTTTGCAATGGGAATTTATTAACTACCATGAATAAGTTTTCAGTCATACACTGCATATCAAAAGTAACTTTCTGACAACAGCTTGAGGACTTCCGACCAAATAGTTTCTGAAATGTTCTTTAAACTCAAGAGGTCACTCATCCTATCCATTTTTCAAATGTCAGCATTCCTTCTTGAAGTTACGTTTTGGTGCTTGTATGGTGAACCAGAGTCTCTATTCTCTTAAACAACATAGCAACAATTCATTGAAACCAAAAAAACAAATCAAATTAAGAAAGAAGCAAGATATTACTGAAGATGGAGGCTCAGTCTGATCTCAAACCATGGCATCCTCACATCAAAATAAGATTCAGAAGCAAAAATTTAAAAAATGCTATAACAACGAAAACAAATGCTAAAATGGAACAATATAAAGGTAATAAATAAAAAGTTTAAATTTAGGCTATTTTATTTAAAAGTCAATCATTGATCACAATGCACAAGACATCCAGAAAAAAAGCAAGAAAATTCTTGGTAGCTACCATAAACCCTACTCCTGATGAAAGTTATTTATAAAGTAGCATTTAAGTACGCTTAATAATTATTTAGCTATTTAAAACCATTTACTAGCTAAAAGTAATAATTAGCACTTTAATAACTATTCAGGCAGTTATTAGGGAAGGAGGGCTGGGAGTATTACTTTGTGTTTAATTAAAGTATATTACAGCATTTAGCAAAAGATGTTAAGAAAGATACTGACTCCAGAAGGGCTGTACTTCAAATCAGAGAAGAAAAAGTCCATGATCTAATATACAGAGTGAATTCCAAATTTGATGTTTCACACCCCAAAAACATGCCACAAATTTTGAGCCTAGCATAATCACCAGTATTATACCCTTCACTCTGTTTTGTGAATATGTTTAGGTTTAAGTCATCAGTTTTGCATGACCAAAACTGTCTAAAAGACTTGAAAAGTATGTTGAATCTCAGTAGAAAAGGACAAGAATCTAATTTCAGTCAACCAAACCTGATTTCCCACCTTGACCTCCTTGCTTTTCCTGGTATGTTCAGTAATATCACCAAAAACATGTAAATAACCAAGTGTTTTTAAAATTAGATACCAGTTCATACAATTTAGGCTGGCTTAAGGTCGCAAATATCAGAAATTAATCTTAAGGACTTCTGTCTTAATTTGTGCTGGAATGTCTGATAAATAATTTCAACTTACTCCAAAGTACATCTTTAAATAATGTTAGAAAATTAACGAGTGAAAGAGATGAAGTATTCCAGGGGGTAAGAGAAGGCAGGTTGTTTTGTTGGGGGGCAGATGGTGTTTGTTTCGTTTTTCTTGGGGGCTGGGGGTGTTAAACAGTTCAGAAAAGGTAAGTACTATTAGTCTTCTATAGGCCAAGACTGACCTCATACACTCAAGCTGGAAATAACTGGGTTTACCAACATATCCTACTTTAGGAGGTTTCTACTTAACACATTGCAGTTTACATCAAATTGTACGATCACTTTAGACACATTTAAAGGTTGCCTAGTCCATTAACATTGGTTGAAATAGGGCATTAGGAATACTTAATGAGGTTTTAGAAGCTCCAATGCATTGTGTGTCAAGCAAAAGATTACACTACTACAGGGTATACTGTCTAAGCATGTGAGTTATACCATTAAGAATCTGTGTGCTCATCTTATTAAACACTAAACTCTCATAGTCTCAAGCCATAGTGAGATTGCAAGTAAAGGTAAATGGAGCATGCCTTCATTTAGATTATATACTTTAATATACCCTGTAATAAGCCAATTATTCAAGGCTGTTGAGAAGAGTGCCCATTTTAACTATTGATTTTGGACAGGTCTAATAGAGAAAAAATACTAATAAAAAGTACTGAGAAAAACATACAAAATGAGTCAATGATCACGCAGTCAATGACCTTATGGAATGTCTATTAAGTTCTGCTTCTCTTGAAGAAAGCCTTGGAAAAGAAGAAGGAAACTAACAAAGCAAAAAAGAAAGAAAGTACCATTTAGTAACTGTAGCCACAAAGTCATCTATCAGAAAATCTTTAAACTACAAAGTATAACAGGTAAAATTTCTATATCTATAATATACCAATGAAGTTGTCTACAGGGTGTGAAAATTGCACCATACACATCTAGACACCAGGTTATTCAGGTACCAAATTGTCTTCTCTTCTTTGAGATACAGGGACTCTCAGGTACTATGCTCCGTAAGTGCATGCTATAGCTTCTTATTGTTAAAGACACATTCAACACTGGAAAACAATATGTTCCAATACCAAACTATAAGGGAAACAAGCCATTAGAACTCCTCTGATTGATATTAATATATTTATCAACGCATACCTGAATGTAACAGACAGCGGGTCTTAGGTTGGTATGGTTAATTACAGAAAATACTACTGTCTCCAGATTGAAAAAAGAAAAAAAAAAAAAAAGGGAAGTGAAGAAGTAGCACATATATAGTGTTCTCAGGCTTGCTTCTGATAGCAGTGCACGCTTCCAACTTTTTGAAAGATGCAAGGTCTTTTTTACTCCAACGAAATCAGTGTGGAAAATAGGTTATATACTAAAAGCAGTAAAACTTGCTTGATTACTACAAGTCTGATATACTGTAATACCAGAACAAAGATGATGAAACAAAAAGCATACATTTCAGTCTCAAAAGAATCTTAGTCTAGCATTGCTGTCATATATCCACTGGCTGATTTTGTGCAAATAGTCCTTGCTTCCTCCTCTTTCTAGAAATCTACATTAAACTACTTTATAACCTAAAGAAAATACCATCTTCATGTGATTTTTCTAACTACTGCTTATCTTCACTTGTTGCGTTCAGAAATACAAAAACACCTGGTAAAAATATTTCCAAGAAACTTCATTGTTTTCCACGTTTGCATTTGTATTGTACTTTCCCTCTGCATCAGTTGCCCCCATAGTTTAGAGACTACTTTTGATGATTGCTCACAACATCACAGGCATGAGCAATATCTGGAGCCAAGAGCGAGCTGTCTGGGAAAACTGAAGGTAAATTAACCATCCTCTGCTACCAGATACAAAAGTAGTTTAATAATAATAGAAGAATAGCCAAGCAAATCCGCGTGCGGAAGCAAAGGAAAACAAAGTTTTATTCTCTACTTCCCATCAGTAGGCGATGTTTGGCCACTCCCTGGGAAGCAGAGCTCCAAGACACCTAGCGGTTGCTCTGGAGGACAACAAGAATGCCCCCTCCCCTCCTCCTCCTTTTCCCTAGCTTTATAGTTGAGCTGACGTCATATGTATGGAATATCTCTTTTGTCAGTTCAGGTCAGCTGTCCTGGTTGTGTCCCTTCCCAAGATCTTGTCCACCCCATCGCACTGCGGGGGGCAAAGTTGGGAAGAGCCTTGGTGCTGTGTGAGCCCTGCTCAGGAATAGTCACAACACGGGTGTGTTATCGACACCCTTCTAGCTCCCAGCATAAAACACTGCTGTTATGTGGAAAACTAGCTCAGCCAGACCCACTACAAGGATATATCCTGATTTATTTCCTCTTTCCAGTAGCCCTACTCTTTGACCACTTGGAAGGGGAATCTCCTGAATTATCATCACCTAGTAAGTAGCAGGATACTAATTCTGAGGGCTTTGCTAACATCTGTTTTCTAATATCAGAGATAAAAATGGCTCTTTTTTGACAGAAATTAATAGTTACTTCTCTGTGTGCCCTCTTACACTGTTGAATAATATATGGGATCAATATTTTGGAATGTAAAAGGGATATGTTGACTATTAAGGATTACCAATATACAGTATATCACACAGTGGAATATATGAGGGGCAACTGGAGACAGATTAAAGAGAATCAGTCAAAAATCAAACCTACTCATTCAGAAGATCCTGCTGGGAAAATAATGAAAGAGGATAAGTATCATCCAAACACATTGAATATTACAAGCCATAAAACAGATAAAAAGCTAATATATATTGAAAAGTCATTTCAGTTTTATTGCTTTTAACATTTTTTAAAGATTCAAAACTAGTAGATGTTTTAGCAGAAGTGACTGAGATGAGGAAACTGGGATTTAGATGAAGAAACAGTAATATCCTTATAAATCATGGATGAAAAATAGTGAAAAGGGGACAGGAATACAAATGAAATAAGTAAGATATTTGTGATGCCAGGATCTGTGGACTGAACTGAACCTATAAAAGATCCACTATATTCTTCAGAAATTCATACTGAGCTTTTTAAATATGTTAGCATGAATGCAAATATATTTGGGACAGGACAAAGAATTTCATCCAGGAAACCTAGAAATTTTCTGAGTAGGAAGACTAATGCTGCCTGAAACATTTACATTTTCTGAAAAAAAAAAAAAAAATAAAAAAGGGAAAATACATGCTTTAAGAACTTGAGAACCATGTGGGTTTTTTTGCCTTTTTTTTTTTTTTCCCATTACAGTTCATAGCTGCCTCTTCTTGTTCCTGATAAGATTGACATGAAACTGGTTAAGCAGATTCTCCAGTTTCAATTATGCATACAACCTTGGAAAGGTTAGAAGACATTTTATAATCTGCAAAGATGGACATCAATTATGTATGTGTGAGCCAGATTTTCTAGGAAGTTGGCATGACAGAACGTGATGGAAAATACTGTGTTCAAACCTTTTCCATATCCTCTTTCCCCTGAGCACTTTCTAGCAGATATACCTTGATCATTGGTTTTGACTACTAATTCACCTGTAAGAGTGGCATAAATAAATGCTTTGTAAATTTGCTGGGGAAAAAATGAAGCAGCTTGAAATGTCTAAATAGATTGCTTGAATTTTAAGCAGAATGAATAAAGGTTATTATTTTACTTAGTTTTCACAATAATATAGCTCTTGAGGCTAATAAAATTACTTGTGTGAAACAGGACAAAAATGCAGAGAAGAGCAGAGCCTTTTTTGAAGATTTTTCACCCTCAAATGGTTGCTATTTATCAAAGAGAGAATAATCTCACTCTGTTATGGTGATAAAAATAAATTCACAAATTTAATTGTGGCAATTTGACTGAAAACAAGTTTTCTGAAAATATCTAAATACACAGCAGTCTGAACTAGATTGTTTCTGGAAAAAAGATTATTTGGGTTACTTTGTTTTTATGTTAGACCTCATTGTTTTGAAGACAAAATTTTTGAGCCTTAGAATACAAGACTTCTTTTAGAAGTGTACAGCATTACTTATTTAAGTCAAATAATGTTTTTGTGGGTAAACTATTCCCTGAAACATGCAGTGTTAATCAGCTAGAAGTACTTCTGAATTTGAATTTTACTCACTTGAAAGCACAGAAGGCAGTAACTGACAGATATGAAAGATTAAAATAAAAACCTAACATTTTGATTTTCATATAAAACAATTTTCATTAAAGAATTAGCTAAATTAATAAAATATTATATTTCAAAAACAGCAAAATACTTCGATTAACCCTCAAAAAAGACTTTTTAGCTGGATGACTAAGCTCTAATTTTTACCATCATTCTAATTCTGGATAATTTTTTTATTGTTTTAAATGTCCCCCCATGTTCTAGTTTCAGTGCTAAGGTAGGACCTTCCACCATCTAAAATCATTAATTTCCTGAAAGATTGTTTTCCTTTTGTGGTGAACGGAGATGTATATCTCACTGAGGCAGTGAATTCCTTTCCCAGTAATGCTTTGCATAGGCCTCTGCCCCCTCCTGATAATCCTGGGATTGTCAAAAAGACTGGATTCTTCTAGAAAACAAGATAAGAAGTCTATAAAAGGGGAGAGAAGCCACACCTCTCTCTCTCTCTC
>JAVSBS010017949.1:0-15856 GCA_033124195.1 Coracias cyanogaster
GAGCAAAGGAGGCTCAGGGGAGACCTTCTGGCTCTGCACAACTCCCTGACAGGAGCTTGGAGCCAGGTGGGGTCAGGCTCTGCTCCCAAGAAACAAGTGACAGGACAAGAGGAAATGGCCTCAAGTTGCACCAGGAGAGGTTTAGGTTGGACTTGAGGAACAATTTCTTCCCCGTTAGGGTTGTGAAGGTCCGCCCCCCGGCCGCGCCCCGCCCCGCCCCGCGGGAGGCCGGGAACCGGCGAGCGGCACCGGCACCGGCCCTGGCACCGGCACTGGCACCGGCACTGGCACCGGCACGGGCAGCGGGGACAGCACGGCCCTGGCACCGGCACTGGCACCGGCACTGGCACCGGCACCGGCAGCGGGGACAGCACGGCCCTGGCACCGGCACCGGCCCTGGCACCAGTCCTGGCTGTCTCACCGGTCCCAGCCGTGTCACCAGCATGGAACTCCCGGTTCCGTCACCAGCCCGGTTGCATCCCCAACCCGGTTTGCACGGGCAGCCCCGGCTGTGACACCAGCCGTGACACCAGTCCCGGTTGCATCGCATCGCCATGCCCAGCTGTGTCACCTGCCGTGGTGGCATCACCAGCCCCAGCTGCATCACCAGCCTCCTCTCTGCCACCAGCCCTCACAGTGTCACCAGCCCCGTTTGCATTGTCATCCTGGTTGCATTGCCGGCCAGCCCTGGTTGCATCTCCAACCCTGACCACATCACTGACCTTGCTGGCATCTCCAACCCTGACCACATCACCAACCCTGGTGGCATCTCCAACCCTGACCACATCACCAACCCTGGTGGCATCTCCAACCCTGACCACATCACCAGCCCTGGTGGCATCTCCAGCCCTGACCACATCACCAGCCCCAGTCTCGTTGCCAGCCCCAGTCATGTCACCAAGCCTGGTGGCATCACCAAGCACGTAGCTCTTCCCAAAGCCCCATCTCATGGAGTACCACCGGGCAGTGAGCCCCTCCGTTCTCGCTTTGCTAATCCTCCGTGCAAGGACCAAGCCGGCGCGGTGCTCAGAAGCAAAGTGTGTTTATTATTTTGTAGATCTGCTGATTTCGAGTCGGTCTTGCCCAGGGAGCCCCGGTACTCTCGCAAGCCCTCACTGGCCGTACCACCCCCGTGCCATCCCCATGCCACCTGCGCTTGTGACTCGAGTCACTGTCCCAGGTGAGCAGAGGCTGCGGCACCGCGGGCTCCATGGCTTCTAAAACACCTAAACGCGGCTTGCTAGCGAAGAGGGCTTGTGCGGACGCCATAATTGGCGAGTGTGGTGTTAATGAGCTGGCAGCGCGGTTAATTATCCACCCACTAATGGGAAGAGACAAGCCTCTGAAGTATAAGTAAGCACCGGTCCCAAAAGAGAAACCAATCAGTGTGGATGTGGGTGCCAGCCCATCCACCTGAGCTCTTGGTCTTGCTCCTTTTCCTTCCAGCCTCAGCTCCGAGTCCTTTGCTCCCCTGCGTGGCAGCTTGTGGTGGCTACCAGCACGGAGGGAAGCTGGTCCTCATGCCTTTCAGTTCTTCCTAGGCTCCTTAAGGACCTTGCGCCCAGGTCGGATCTTCTCCCCCTTCTTTGCCTCTGGGATGGATCTCCCCTGCCCTAGCTCCCCTTGCTCCTGTGGGCTCCCCAGCAGGATTTCGTTGATGGAGCTGAGCGTCAGGTTGCTGAAGACCATGTTAAGGTGGTCGACACCTCGCAGCTCCTGGACATGCACCTTCTGCTTTTGCTGGCCGCGCCAGCGCTTGCACAACTCCAAACTGCGTACGTTGACGGTGTTGTCCCCATCGCCATAGATCATGTCCACGGGGTCCTCATAGGGAAAGTGCTCGTCATAGATGTAGGTCTCCACAGTGGGGTAGCCTGTGCCGTAGAGGCAATACGTGTCCACCCCAGGAGGGGGTAAGTCCTTCAGCAAGTCCTTTGTGTCCTCCCACATGTACCAGCCGTCCTCCAAGTTGATGTCAGTGAAGAAGCGTTGGTAGTCCCGGTAGGTGTAATTGTAGGAGGGTGTAGAGACGAAAACATGGGTCTCGGGCCAGGCCAGGCTTGTTGGGAGTGTCCAGGGGCTGGTGGTGGTCATGCGCTGCTCTTCACGCAGCTTGATGTTGGACATGAGTGGGATGCCCTGATTGTCACCTGTAGGACACACAGGGGATCGTCAGAAACAACACCAGAATCTGCCCTCACAAATGGTGCCCCTTGGGCGGCTGGACTGGGGTCAGCCTGCTCAGCAGTGACTCTGTCCCACCTCAGACCTTCCCCTGCTTGCTCCTGCCCCGTCCGTGACTGTAGGTCCTCTCCTCACCCCTCTGGCTGCAGATATCCAGAGCAACCTTTTAAACTCTCCTCTCCAGCATCACATCTCTAGCTGCTGGGAGGGGCTGAGTGTAGACCTGGACATGTGATGGCCCCCACAGAACCCTTGGCTGTCTGTCCCCCACCTCTCCCACCACCGCCTCCAGAATGTGTGATGGCCCTGATCAATGACTTTCCCTGCAACCCTGGCACCTCCACCTCTGCCTGTGGGGACAGGAGTGAGCTGAGCCTGATGAAGGTGCTGATAGTGGGTGGCCAACCAGCACGTCACAAGCCTTGGCATTTTTTGGTCTGTCTGGACCACACAATGATCTCAGTTTACCTTACAAATGTCTTTGGCCCTTGTGGCAATAGAGAGAAATCTGAGGAGGTGACTTAGGGGTGATGCAAGTGCCCAGATGTCAAAATCTTCAAGCACATGATTTTTGATTCCATTTGTTTTTGGAGGCTCAGCTTGTGACTTGTAGATATTCTGGGCTGTCAGCATTAGGCAAGGGGTTGTGGCTTTCTGGGCTGCCAGGAGGCTAAAGAGGAACTGGGCAAAGGGGGAGAAAAGCCTGAAGATGGCAAAGCTTATGGGGGATGGGCTTTGAGATGTGAGGAGGACCAAGCAAGGGCTGCAGGAGAGCATGAGTGTCCCTCCATGTCCTCTGCCGCAGAAGAGATCATAGAATCATAGAATGGTTTGGGTTGGAAGGGACCTTAAAGACCATCTAGTTCCAATCCCCCTGGAGAGGTATGGTTTGCAGCAAAGCTCCGGCAGCCTCTCCATCCTGGATGGAGGGAGGTGGTGCCCCCACCTCTTCCACCACCGTGTCCTTTCCCTGCCCATCACTACTCTTCCATTTCTGCAGGAGGGAAAGAAAGCAAAGAGGGGGCTGCACACGAGGAGTCACCCACCAGAAGCCAGGACACGCAGGGGCTTGACGGACCCTCCCCAGGGAGCACCCAGGGAGATGAAACCCCCGATGTACTGATCCTTCCAGGCTTGCGTCTGCTGAAGCAGGAAGTAGAGGATGTTCAGGTTGCCAATGCTGTGCGCGATGAGGAAGACGCGTCGCTGGTACTCATCGTGCATCTCCTCGATCAGTGCCTTCAGGTTCTGGAAGTATTCGGGCTGGTCCTCTGTGGGCAAGAGGGACACCAGCTCTCGGCCACCTCACTCATGGCCGCAGGGCTCCAGGGTTGACCCCAGGAGCCCCAGCCAGAGAGAGGGCTGGGTGTTGAGGCCACAAGTGCCACACAGGAGCACTGTGAATGGCTGAGCACCCACCATCATGGGCAACCGTCCCTGTCCAGGGGTTCCTCCACACCAGCCAGCTCACCCAACCCATGAGAGCCATCCTGTTTCCCTCACTGCATGGGTGGCCTGGCCACAAATCCCAGACTTACCTGGTCCAACCCTCCAGTCGTAGGGGGCTGCCCGAACCGTCTGATCCCTCACGTAGCCGTTGTTCACCAGGTTCTGCACCAGGGTGTGCAGGTAACCTACAGGCAGAGAGGACAGGTGGGAATTAGGGCTGTGATCTTCTGTCAACCTTCTTCCACCCTGGTCCTGCTCATGGCTGCAATGTTCTTTGCTAAGCCCTGTAGCTTGGTGGCTCCAGCCAGACGTAGTGGCTCCATGCATCCCACGTGCGCTGGGGTCAAGGGTGGGGTGGTCCCTAGCGGCACTCAAAGGGAGTGTGTCCCCAAGGCCAATGTCCCTCACTCCCAGGTGACCTGGGCTCTCTGCAGAACTGGTCCCCGCTGGAGATACCTCTCCACTTGCAAGGAGCACGTGGGGTCCCCGCACACGGCGCTCCTCTCACCTGCCAGCTTGCTCTTATCCAGGTACTCCACAGAATAGGTCTTGCCGAAGCCAGGCACGCGGATGTGCACCCCCGGGGCATTGGACATTTTCCGAGAGGTTCGGTTGTACACAACCCTGTGGGGACAGGACAGAAAATAGAAGAGCCCTGTCCCCATGGTGGACGTGGGGCTGGGGTGGAGATCACGGGGTGGCAGCTTGGACCTGGGCAGGTATTTCTGAGTCTTGTGTGGATGGGGAGGTGGATGGGTGCCAAGGCAGCATCTGTGCCGACCACCTGGCATCTTGGGGCAGGAGGATCTGATGGAGCGGGCTGTGGCCGCCCCCTCACCCTGCAGCCCTGGGCAGGGCGGCACCATCTCCAGAGGGTGCTGAGGATGTCCCGGCTGGGCACGAGCACATGGCAGGGACATGGGAAAGGGACGGGCAGCCAGCCAGCCGTGTTCCCAAACACTCCTGCGGTGCTCCTGAGGTTTTCCATGTGTGCTAGGTCGTGGCCGGGGTGGGGAGGAGATCCCCGGGAGGTCATTTCCCCGGGGGACCTCCCGGCGTGGGGGTGAGCGGTACCTGGTGTTATCGATCCAGCAGTCAACTCCCACTGGCAGGAAGGTGTTGAGGTTGAGCCAGATGGTGAAATAATCCTCTGTCTTGCGGTAGCACATCCAGTTCACCACGTCCGGCTTATCCAGCTTCGCTTCCAGCTGGTTCCCCAGACACCCGGGCACTGGAGGCACCGCAGAGGGAGAGCAGAGCCAGCTGCAGACCCCATCCCACTGCCCGCTGCTTCCAGGGGCCCCCCAGGCAGCGACTGCCCAGCCAGTGACCCCCTGGAGCAGCAGCCCCGGAGAACAGCCCACTCCATGCAGGAGAAGGATGCTCGGAGCCGAGATGTGGGGTGAGCATGGAAGCAGTGCTAAAAACACAGCCTCCTGGACACTCCCTGCCCCAAGCTGCCTTTCCCATGGGGTGACCCCCGGAGCTGCCACCCTTGGCCCGAACCAGCCAGTCTTCACCAGCATGAACCATCCTGGATTATTCCCCGCTGCCTGGCTGGGTTTCCACCCTCCTCTCCTCGTTGCAGCCTGCGGGAAGGAGTTGTGCTGCCCAGCCCCATCCCACCCCCAGCACCTTGTCCCGGGCTAGTGGGACAGCTCAGGGGTGCATGGAGTCCCCGGGGAGGTGGAATCCATCCTGGCTCTGGCTTCCTGAGGCCCACGCGCTGTTTTCCTGGACTTTAAACTCTCTGTACAAGCTGGGCAAGGTCTCTGAGATGGTTCGGGCGCCAAGCAGAACCGTGCCCGCGGGGATTCGGCACAAACAGCGTGTATGGTAAACACGGCGCGGTTTTCAGCAAGTTCACAGCCTCACATGTGTGACCTGGGCTCTCCCAACAGAGGGTGACCATCACTGGGGCTGCCTCGGGGAGCTGCAGTGTGGTTCCCAGCAGGGATGGGACACCCATCCCAGTGACACCCCAACGGATGTGCCTGTGCCATGGGCAGACGTCATGGAGAGCATTCCTAGCTGGTGTGCGGAGCCAAGAACTGGATCCTGGTGCCAACACTGGTCCCTCAGGGGTGAGGACAAGAGGTGAAGGGATAGCAGCTGTGAGCCTGGTGGGATGGGAATGCTGAGTGACAAACCCCATGGCCCCAGTGGGTTCAAGGACAAGCCTGAGACACATGGCTGGGGATGGCGTGGATCTTCGATGCTGCTGCAGGTGCTGTCTGCTCTATGTCCTATGTAAGACACTTCTCCAAGGGCACCATGAGCTGCTTTGTGGCCTAAAAGGTCCTTACAGATGCCTGCCCTGTGCTGTCCTGGGACCAAGACCTGGGTTCTCCAGTGGCTCTTGGGCCCCACAAGCACTTCAAGGTGGGAACCACACTGGCGCAGGGGCTGAAAGATGAAGGTGAGGAGCGTTTTTGACCTGAGAAGGATGTACCCCATTTCCCACCATCAGCCTCAGGTGTCCCTGCACCCCAGGGTCCATGGGTGCAGGTGATTTGGAGAGCCACTGTGCTGGGTAGCCTTGCCTGGAGATGCTCCACCCCCGTTCCACCCATCACAGCCCTGTTGCCTCCAGCATGGCAAGAGCACAGCCATGGCTGCAGCCTCCAAAGGCCTCATTCCATGCAAGAAGGGAAAGAGATGTAGCCTCCCTCAACCCGCTTCACAGCTCCCACACCTCTGCGGCATCTCCCCATGGTTACAAGGAGGGTCTAATCCTGCCTTCAAAGTGCCCAGTTAGTGATCAGGCCATTGAGAGGACCCTGGCATAGGAGAGCCAGCGAGAAGAGCTGCTCTGATGGCTCCTGGGGGTGTAGAGGCACCACGCTGTCCCCTGGCATGCAGCCCTGAGCTCTGCCTCCCCTTCCAGAGAACATTAGGTAATTATTAAGGGAGTTCCTGTGGGGGCAGAGGGGTTATCGGCAGTCCCAAGGGCATGGGGGGTTTCCAGGATGCCTGCCCCAGGGGGATGGGCTACACGCGGATCCCACGTGGCACATGGGGCCCTGGCTGGGTGTGGGACAGGGGCTGAGGCTGGCACCAGGGGCACACACAGATGCTCCGACCATCACAGGTCATTCTGAGACGTGGCACCTGATGATGGCCACTCAGGTCTCCTGGCCACCAGCATGGCCAGGCAGGAGCAGCCCCAGGGCACCAAAGCTCCAGATACGGTCTCTTGGAATGGGAAGGGAGTTTGCGGGGTCAGTCCTGGGCACTACATCAGGGATCTTCTGCTTTTTCTCTTCTCTTTTTAAAGGGGAAACTCGGCTTGATTCAAGAGAAAGGAGTAAACCTCCAACTCTGCTCAGCAGAGATTTCACGGCAAAAAACTAACTCGAGTCCCCAGTGATGGAACGAGCCGTGCAGGATGGAGGTACCAGCTGGTGGCTGCTGTTCCCACCTCCCTGAGGTGATGCCTCAGCCTCTCCTTTCTCTTCCCTGGGCACCTCTGCCAAAGGCTCCTCTATGCCACCCCCTGGGCAGGGTGGACGTTGGGTGGGATGGACACCCTTCTGCAGCAGTGGAGGATGACCCAACCATCACCAGGGAGTGCTGGAGGACACAAGATGGGGTGGGCTTTGGGGGAGCAAGGGGTGGTGGATCCTGGCATCAGACAAGGGTGTGCTGCAACCCCCATTCCTCTACCAGTGGAACCCCCCCAGAACTGAGCAAGCCCTAAAACACCCTCTGGGCCAGCCATGAGCTATTAGAGCCCCATTTACTTTCTGGGGTGCCCAGTCTGGCCCCCTAGCTCCAGGCATCTGCAGCTGGGCATGGCCAGTCCTGCATCCCCAGCCTGGCAGATGGGGAGGGGACCCGGGAGCCGTGTCACCCTGCCTTGGTGGCTCCAGCTCCAGCTTACAATAGGCCACCAAAGCCAAGAGCCACCCCAACCTCACTACCAGCTCTGAAGGGGTACCGACCCCGTACCCGGTGTGGGGACCTTACCAAGTACCACAGGCGGCGTGCTGTTGGTCGGGGGAGCTTCTGGAGTGGTGGTGGGTGGAAAGAGGACGTTGAAGAGCCAGAACTGAGCCGCGGGCTGCAAGAGCAGCGCCAACGTCAACAACGCAAGCCCGGCGCCGCTGGTCCCCATGGCGAGCTCGGTCGGGATCCTCCGGCCGTCTCCAAGCAAAACAGCCCTTTGATATTTTTTGACGCAGGTCCGGGCTGCAGGGGAGGGGAGAGCAGCAAGGGGCTGGCCGTGAGGAGGAGGAGGGACGGGGAGGGCCGAAGGACTGGCCTTGTGGCCATGCCATGCCCTTCCAAGGCATGGCCTGGCGGTGCCAGCATCCTGGTGGCCCTGGCTGCGTGCTGGGGTTGTGTTTGCCACACACTTCCCCCTGGCCCTGCGCTCCTGGGGTCACTCCGAGTTGTGGGCCCTGCCTGGCTAGATGCAGCACCTCTCTGCTCCTCCTGCCCTGGGCAAGGCGGGCTGGTGCTGCTGAGGGACCTCAAAGCTCTAGGAGAAGGCAAGCAAGGCTGGGACAGGCGAGGATAGCCCCTTGTGAACATCCTCCAGTGCTGCTCCGGGCACTGTCCCTGCCCTGTGCCCCCCTGCCTGGGCAGCATCTCCTCGCCACACCTTCAGCCCCAGGACCCTGCAGCTCCAGGTCACTGAGGGTTCCATGTCCCCATGGGTGCCACCTTGCCTGGAGGGAGCCCCTGCAGCCTCTCCAGCTCCAAGGTGGCCCTGACTGGTCCCTGGTGCACTGGACCCTTGGGGACCAGGAGGCACCCAGGGCAAGGCAGAGTGACCCTGGCTGGCAGTGCCTGGAGGGGCACAGTGTGGAAGGCTGTACAGGGGGTGAAAAAGAGGTGAATGGTCCTGAGGCATGGTGGTGGAGCAGAACCCAGCTGCTCAAGGGCTTGCTCCAGCCTTCCCAGATTGCTCCAGTGGGGCGATGGGCCAGTGCTGAGCAGCAGGATGCTGCAGGAGGCGGCCAGGTTCTCCTGAAGCATGGCCTTTTGATCCTCTAGGTGCAAATCCTCCCCACCCAGCATCTTCTCTGGGGCAGAAAGCTGCTGCCTCCCAGCTCCTCTTGCTCTGTGGGGAAAGACACAGAGCCTGGCCAAGAAGGCTTTGCTTCCAGCTTGCCCAAGACTAGAGCAAAGACCTCCAGCAGAGGGGTCTGGCTTCAGAAAAGTCATGAAGGGAAGATGCCTTCTTTTGGCTCTCCCCAGGAGGATAAACCGGTGTTTCTTCATCACCCCCCTGAGTGACCCCGTCCTTGCCTGAGGAAGAGGAGCCAGGGCAGGGTAGACGTCCTGGTATTTCTCCTCCTCCTCATGGGAGAATATCCTCTGCTGGGGTGGCCTCCTTGGGGCAGTGTGGAGGTAGGTAGAAGAGGTCAAAGTGAGTCCCCACGTTGTCCCACCAGCGCTGCCGTGACGTGGGGTCCTCGCGGCCTGTCCTGAGTGTCCCCCAAAACCCCAAGTGTGAGCCTGGATAGCTCAGTTGGGAGAGCATCAGACTTTTAATCTGAGGGTCCAGGGTTCAAGCCCCTGTTCAGGCGGAGGCTTTATCCTTTAGGAGCCCCTGGGGAAGAGCGGCAGCTCCTGCAGCCCCCAGGGGTACCGGCTTCTTTTCCTACCAGCGCTGGCTCCATCCCAGCTGCTCTCCAGCCACCCAGCGCCGGGGAGAAGAGGATCCCAGTCGGATGACGGAAGAAGGCAAGTGTGTTATTTGAGGGTACGCAGGGAAGGAGGGAGATGTGGGATGGGGCTCAGGGGTGGCCCCACCACAGGGTTAGGGGTGGAGAGCTACTGGGGACACTCTCGGGCCTGAGTGCGGTCAACCCTCAAGCCCTCCACCTGCCTTTCAGCCCCTCCCAGGTCCTCCTGGCACCTTTGACTGTTCCCCATCCCCATCTCCTCTCTGTGCCGCCCCAGAGCTCCATTTTGGACCCTCACCCATCCCGCAGCCCCAAGACCAGCCCTGCTACTTCCCACCAGCCTCAGCCTTTGTTGGGGGGGCTGGAGAGGATGATGAGGATGACGGTTCTGCAATGAGATGTGGCACCCGCATCAACCCACGAGCTTCTTTTATTGGCCCGATGACCTTTGCTTCCCAGCGGCTCCCATCCCTTCCACACTCGCGCAGCTCGGGCCGAGCTCCGGCCCGCGCGCCGTCGTCGCGTCATTTCTTGCCAGCAAGAAAACAAAGAGATAATAAATAGGAAGCTTATTTGCGGGGGGAGGGCTTTGGGCAGGGCTGTGCCTGGCCCTGGCCGGGGGGGAAACGGCGAGGGGGGGGCTGCAAGCAGACAAGCGCTTGCCCCGTGGCCACTGCGGGCCCGGGGGCCATGCACGCTGCGGGGCTGGGGGAGCCGCTGTCCCCCGGAGGGGTCTGGCGGGGTTGGGGGGGGGGGATATAGCAATCTCTATTTAATTACATTAAAATAGACTATTTAGAAAAATTATTTCTAGTAGTTAAAAAAAAAAAAAATGTGTCGTGGTCCATCCAAGCCCGGCAGGGCCAGGGAGCTGCCCTGGCAGCTCCCGGGGGGTTTGGGGACACGGTGGCCGGTGTGGGGATGGACCCCAGCCCAGCTCACACCCCCCCATACCCTGGGCAGTCCCGTCCCACTGCGGGGGGTGCCCAGGGTGGGTGCTAGAGGGGTGGCCACCGCCGGTGACAACACGGGGACACCTCTGGGGGTGGTGGGCAGATCGAAGGCAGGGGAGGGGGCACCCTCCGGGCCCGGACCCCCCACCCCGGGGGTTAGATGACGTGGCAGCAGTTGAACTGTCCCAGGGAGAGGAGGCTCTCCTTGGAGCCCGGCCGGATTTTGAAGGCCAGGGCCTTCTCACAGAGCGGGAACTGCAGGAGCCTGTCCCGCAGGCTGCCCCCCTTGCTCTTGCCCGGGTCCAGCTTGATCACGTTCTCTGCACCCACCTCAGTGCCCCCCCCCGGCACCGAGCCCTCCCTCGACCGCTGGGCCGGGCTGGTGGGTGCTCCTTGCCCTGGGGACTTGTCCACGGGGCTCGTCTCTGCCCCCAGCACCTGGGGGACCCCAGCAGAGCTGCTGTGGGGTGAGGGGCTGGCTCCCCTTTCCCTGGGGGGCTCTGCCGAGGAGCCCCCAGGCTCTGTGTCCTCCCCCTCCCTCCGTGCGGGCTGGGCTCCGTCCCCCCGCAGCGCCGGGGGACCCCGGCCCCCGCTCGCTGCCCTCCCAGCCCAGGCCCCCCCCAGGCGCCCGCCCCAGCCCCCCAGTTCGGCCCCCAGCCCCCACACCTCCCCGCGGCCGGCCGGGCGGCGGGAGCGCAGGAAGGCTCGCATCTGCTCCTGGTTCAGCGAGCTGCTCTTCCTCTCCATGGCGCTGGGCCTGCCCTCCTCTTCCTCCTCCTCCTCCTCTTCCTCCTCGCAGATCTGCTGCAGAGCCGGGGTGCTCTTGGTGATGGTGGTGTCAACAGCTGGGACCTTCAGCAGGGTCCTGGGGGGCTGCCGGCCGCCCATGTCCCCTCCCGTGGGCAGAGGGGGCGGGCGGGAGCCTGCGGCGAGGCCATTTGGATTCTCCGTGAAGGGCAAGAGGCCGCCGGTGCTGCCCACGGGGCCAAATGTGTCCGATAAGTTGGTCCTGAGAAGGAGAAGGGATGGAGGGGTCGGTACTGAGCCGGGTTGCAGTGAAAAAGGGGACGGGGACCGGCTGGGACCCTGCAGCGGGGGCTCACCTGCTCTGCACCTCCTTGGCCAGGTTGTAGACGAGGCTGAGGCGGTGGCCCTGCTTCTCCTGCTTCTCCCGCAGCATCCTCTCGGCCAGCAGGAAATAGGTGGCCGTGATGTGGTTGTAGCGATCGGCCTCCAGCGCCCTGTGCGGGACCGAGGGAGCCGCGTCAGTGTGCGAGGGGCGGTCAGCGCCCGACGGGCGCGGTCCACGGGACCCCCAGAGCCCTTCGCGGGGGCTCCTGCCCCATCACTCACTCCTGGATGGTGTCCCGATCTGCGATGTTCCCGCACGTCATGGCCTGGAGGATGATCTCGTGCTCCTCCTCGGAGACGCGCTTGTGGGAGGTGAGGGGCAGCAGGCAGCGGCTGGCGGGCGACGGGTCCACCCCCTGCAGCCACGCGTGGCCCTCGATCTGCTCCAGGGAGGCTCGTTGCTTCGGGTCCCGCTGCAGCATCCTGGAGATGAGGCTGAGGGGGCAGGGGGGTGACGCCTTTGCAGCGCAGCGCGCCAACCCCAAACTCCGCAGCTTTACCCCCGTTCCCCACCCCAGCTCCCGGGCGGGCCGCGGGGATGGGGAACCCACCCCCCCAGGGCAGCGAGTGGGGCTCCAGGGGGTTCTTGGGGTGGGGGGAGAGGTGCTTACTCAGCGCACTGTGCCGAGACGTGTGGGGGGACGGTGTAGCGGCAGTCCATGATCATGGTGAGGGTCTCGCTGTCGTTGGCCTCCTGGAAGGGGGGGTGGCCGCACACCAGCATGTAGAGGATGACGCCCAGGCTCCAGATGTCTGCAAGAAGCAGCAGCGGTTCAGGTTGCGCCCGGGAGAGAGCCTCAACCCCAGGGACCCCGAGGGAGCCACCTCAGCGGCCTCCCAGTGCCGATCCAGTAAAGACCAGTGCTCACCGGGATGCTTCTCGGAGGTAACAGCTCCCAGGTCCTGCCCCATGGATGGATGGGAGCACCACAGCCCCACCAAGGTGGGGAAGGACCTTTCTCCTCACCTCAAGGGGCTTCACCAAAGCAGTTGAGGTCTTGTCCCCTTTCCCAGGCAGGGACAGGAAAACCAGCCCCGAGCTCTGTCCCCCCAGTCACCCACCCACGGCACCGTTTCATGTCATTACGCAGCTTCTCAGTTCCCAGACAGCCCCCACTGCCACCACCCCAGCACTGGGCTGTGCTGGGGGGGACAGCACACAGAGAGGATGGGGACCCAGCACCCACCCGGGCTCTCCAGCGGGGCAGGATCGCTGTCCTGCCCTGGGGACAGGGACAGAGCCAGCGGCACCTTCCACAGCTCCTCCTGAGCACAAACTCTGCTCAAAAGTCCTTTTTTAGAATGCCAAGCACACGCTGGGGCTCTCAGCCTCTGAGGCCACGTGGCTGCGTTTGACAATTTCTCATCTGCGGCGGTTTTCTCCCTTGATTTCCCTCTGCAGAGCCACCAGCTGATTTGCCCACTGTCTCCCGGAGCCATCTCCATTCTCCAGGGCCAGCCCTGCTCTCCAGAGCCGCCTTTCCCTCGGCCAACGCTGGGCTTTTTCCCTTTAAGGGCTCATGTTTTGCTTTGCTAAACCTTCCTGCTCCGAATTCCAGCTGAGCTGGCTCGGGTCCCGCTTCCCTCCCACATCCCCTCTTATCCCAGCAGAGCCTCTCCGTGTCCTTCCCAGCTCCCTGCACCCCAGGATGGGCTCCCTTGGCCAGGGCAGGCAGGGCGCTGGAAGCCACCAAGAGGAAGCGGGTTTCAGGGTGGGGATGGAGCAAAGGAAACTTTCGGAGCTCCTCCACCCAACCAGCAGCATCCCGAGCAGGTTTCCTTCCGGCATCACCCCTCCCAACCAACCGCCCCGCCCCGCAGCCTGCTCGGGCCTTTTCCCCTCCCTGGTATGAACCATCGCTCTGGGGGAGCTCGGTGGGTGTGGGGATGGTCTCCGCAGGGAGGACCACCCTGTGCCAGGGCAGGGCTGGGCAGCTGAGCACCTAAGGGACATGATTGTGCCCTGTGGGGCCAGCAGTGCCACCAGGCCGTGGGTGCTCCTAAGAGGCCTGAAGCAAGGTGGTACCCAGAGGCAGGACCGCGGTCCAGGCAAGGGGCAGGAGGGTGGCAGGTCCACGGCTGCGTCCCACCGCACTTACCAACAGCCGGGGCATCGTACTCATCCCCGAGCAGGATCTCAGGCGCTGAGTAGGCCAGTGAGCCGCAGCTGGTGGTGAGCATCTTGCCGGGTTGGAAGCGGTTGCTGAAGCCGAAGTCGGTGAGCTTGACCACCCCTTGCTCCTGGAAGAAAACGACGTTCTCGGGCTTGAGGTCGCGGTGCACCACGTGGAGCTTGTGGCAGTAGGAGATGGCGTGGACGATCTGGGCAAAGTAGTGCTTGGCCCGCGCCTCGGCCAGCCCGCCCTCGTGCCGCATGATGTGGTCGAACATGTCCCCGCCGTCGCCCAGCTCCAGGATGAGGTAGAGCTTGGCGTGGGTGTCGATGACCTCGTAGAGGCGCACCACGTTGGGGTGCTGGACCAGCTTCATGCAGCGCACCTCTTGCAGGAGCTGCCCCGCCGCCTCCCCGGCCAGCTTGCTCTTGTCGATCACCTTGACGGCCACCCGCTGCCCGGTGAAGACGTGCCGCGCCAGCTTCACCACCGCGAAGTGGCCCTTGCCCAGCGTGCGCTCCAGGTCGTACAGCCCCGCGATCTTCCCCTCGCCGCAGCCCTGCGCCCCGGCCATGGTGGCGGCGGTGTCAGGCGGGGACAGGCATCGGGCGCTGAGGGACGGGGTGAGTCACTGAGTCATGTGGGGAGAGGGAAGGGGCACCCCCGAAGAGCTGCTCCCCCAGAACCCAGGACATCAGGATCCCCAGGACATCAGAGTCCTCGGCATCCTGGGCACCCTCGACACCGCCGTCCCGGTCCTCGGCATCCCAGGACCTCGGCACCCATCTGTACTCCCACCTCCAGTCTCCAGCACCCTGGACATCCCAACATTCCCACCCCCCCTCCTCAGCACCCCCGGGTACCCCAATACCCCCACGCCCGGGTCCCCAGCACCCTGAACACTCCACTTCCCTCATCCCTGCTCCCCAGCACCCTGGACACCCCCATGCCCCACCTCCACTCCCCAGCACCCCAGGGCATCCTGACACCCCCGCCTCCAGGTGTCCAGTACTGCAGCACCCAGGCACCCACATACTCCACTTCCAGGTCCCTAGCACCCTGGACACCCCAGTATCGGTACCTCCAGGTCTCCATTGCCCTGGGCACCCCAATAGCCTCACCTCCACTCCCCAGCACCCCGGATACCCCCATACCCATACATCCAGATCTCCAGCACCACCGTCACCCTCGTACCCCTACCTCCAGGTGTCCAACACCCCTGTCATCCCCATATTCCCACCTCCAGCACCTTGGGTACCCCCATTTCCCCAACCCCCAGGTCTCCAACACCCCTGTCACCCCCATGCTCCCACCTCCAGCACCCTGGTCACCCCCACACCCCGACCTCCAGGCGTCTAACACCCCTGTCACCCCCATATTCCCATATCCAGCAGCCCGGGCACCCCGCTATCGCCAACCTCTGGGTCTCCAGCACCCCGGGCACCCCCATGCTCCCACCTCCAGCACCCTGGGTACCCCCGATCACCAACCCCCACGTCTCCTCCCCGCCCAGCCCCTTGCACACCCCGCACACCAGCCCCCGGGGCTCTCCGCTCCGGAGCCGCGCTCACCGGGCCGCCGGAGCTGCTGCCGCCGGGGCTGCGGCTACCGGGGCGCGCCCGCCCCGCTGACGTCACGGCGGCTCCGGGCTCGCGCCTTAAAGGGCCCCCGGCCCGGCGAGGCTGAGGCCGGGGCGAAGCTCATCGCACCTCCCGGCGGGCCGGCCCTGGGGCAGCGCTGGCCTCCGACCCCCGCGGGCCTCACCCCGCCTCATTAGCGCCCGTCCGCGGGTAACGAGGGCCGGTAACGAGCTAAATGAGCCGCTCGCCCGCTTCCAGGAAGAGCGGGAGAGCCGCGCTCGGCTCCCGAGGGTCCCGCCGCGGGGCGCGCTCCTGCCCGGGCTGCCAGCGGCTCCCGGCCCGCTGTTCCTGGAAGCGGCGCAGCCAGCGGCCGCCCGCCTCATTTAGCTCATTACGGGCCGGAGGGACGCGCAGCAAAGCCCCCGTTGCTCCCGCAGATTAAAAAGCTCTCAGCGAGGCCGCCCTCGCTGCCGCTAATGCCTTCCCAGAAGCGCCGGGCCCGCGGGCTGCAAACAGGCCCTAATGAGCCGGGCCCAGGGCCCCGCGCCCGGGCTGGCGTCAGGCGGGGGCCGGGGATGGCGCAGAGCGGGGAGCCCAGGCCCCCGCGGCGGGGATGGAGGAGCCGAGCTCCTGCCAGAGCAGCGCTCAGCATTCCCGCCGTGGGGAATGGGAAGGGGAGGAGGTGGGCTGCCCAGCCTGCTTCTGACCCAACATGAGTCTTCATCCAGGCACGCTGCGCTCTGGGGAGACCCCCCTGCAGTGCTGGGGCAGCTCTGGAGGCCTCAGCACAGCAGAGACATGGACCTGCT
>JAVSBS010017949.1:19283-30609 GCA_033124195.1 Coracias cyanogaster
GTGGGAGGTGTCCCTGCCCATGGCAGGGGGTTGGAACTAGATGATCTTTAAGGTCCCTTCCAACCCAAACCATTCTAAGATCCTATGATCTCAATGAGGAGCTGAGGGATACTGTGGGAAGGCCCTGGGCAGGGAGGTCCAGGTAACATGGGATGGCCCCAGGGTCCCTCATCCAACATCTCCAGACCCCCAGTGCCACCTCTCTGCCTGGCCATGGTCCCTGCAGAGAAATTCTTCCTGGCAGTACCCCTTGGACATGGAAGTCCAGGGCATGCAGTGTGGTTGAGGGTCTCCTTGGTTTGCGGTTTCTATCCTCCAAGCTTGTTCTCCAGGGTCTGTGCTGACACTCAGCCTTTTAGCCTTTGGTTTTCACCCCAAACCACTCCTCCTGCTCTTTCTGTGACACTTGTAGTCCTCCTCCATCCCATTTTTGCCCTCTGGTGGCCCAGTTGATGGGGTATGTTGGTCAGTGCTGCCTACCCTTTTTTCCTCTAGGCTTTTTGCTCCTGCCTGGTTTGGAAAAAAAGGAAGTCACATTTGGGGAATTTCCTGTCCTTTCAACCACTTTATGACTGAGTCTGTGCCACAGAGGTGTGAGCAGGTGGTACGAGTTGGCCCAGGGTTGAAGTTGGCCAAGAGAGATGGATCCAATGCCAGTGTGATGCCCTCTTCCTTTACTCCCCACTGGGGCTTTCTCCTCCCTTGGCTGAAACAGTCTCACATCTGGTGAGGATGAGGAGGACCAGGAGCTTGCTCTTCCAGAGCCGTCCTGACTTTCTCTCTCCTGCTGATGCTCGCAGGCTTCCAAACAGGGACATCAAAACGGTCCTATGTGCCCTGAGTTGAGACCACCCTGTGTACATCCCACACTGCAAAGTGGTTGAGGGTCTCGTGTTCTTCATCCTTGTATAAAACCCAACCTTTGCATTCATCACCGATGAAGGAATCACCTCTACATCACTCCCAATTTTACACCTTTGAGAAGGTGCTTTGGTGGCTCCCGAGCTGCTCTTGCTGTTTCTGGCTCCAGGAGAGTTTGGGCTCAACAGTGATGGAGAGGGAAGGATGTGGTGGGGGTGAGAGCTCTCTGCTCCATGCCCCGGGCAGCCTGGGTACCATCCCACCACCTTCCTCCTCACCATTTCTCCACATGCCACAGGATACACAATGGGTGAGCCCTGGAGCCCCCAAGCCCTGCATGGACGCCATGTGCCTGTTGGGTCTCTCACCCCACTCCATCAGCTTCATGCTGAGTCCCAGAGCCCCTGTGGGCATCTCTGCTCAGCCTGGAGCCCCCAGAGCCACATGTATCCCATCAGAATGTACATGGCACTGAGACCCCATCACACTGGCTTGGAAGAGGAAGCACAGACACCCAGAAGAGAGGTGAGGACAGGGTTTAATAGGAGTATAGAAGACACTGAGATGGAGGGGCCTCCTGGGAGGGCTCTGGACCATGTTTACAGACTTCCCCATCCAATCCACATGTCCTCTGCTCTTGCAGAAGCCCAGATGCTTTTCCCTTGGATCCCAGAGAGTCATCTGCTGCCCAATGCTGTGGTGTTAAGGAGGAACAGTTTGGTTTTATTGGCGGGCTCACTTCAGGCTGGAGATTATGGGATCTGCTTCCTCTGGCATTTCCATCCTTTCTATGATGGAACATAGGACCTCACGCCCAAGGTCTCAAGCGCAGGCAGTCAGCCTGAGGATGGGTTGGGCAAAGGATGAGACTTGGGACCAAACAGGCATTGACCTACAGGGCGAGGAGTCTTGGTGTCTAGTTGGAAAGCACCAGAGGAATCCTTCACTCTTTGGCCACTCACAACTTTCTGGTCCCACCTAGAAATCCTGGAGTGCCCAATAGCTGGCCCTTGGATGGAAGGGTGCCTCATCCCACGTGCCAACCTCCCAGGCCTGCTGCCCTCCCATGAGGGATGCCAGTGAGGGACCTCCTTCCCCTGGGTGCTCCTGGTTGTGGAGGGAGGGAAGGGCACTGCAGGGGGTGGTGGGACACCATCCAGAGCTGGAGAGATTTACCAGAATAACTGATTCCCTTTGTAATTCCTCTGCTGATTCAGCTCCACTCTCCTGGTCCACTCTTCCCGACGCTTGTGGTAAGTCTCCAAGAGTTGCAGGGTGTAGTTTGCTCGTATGGAAAGCTGGCTGAAACAGCGAGAGAAAAGTCTCTCTCACCTTCTGGCTGAGAACCTCCTGCCTCCCTGCTGCTGTTGAGCAGGAGGCAGCTTGGGGCTGCCTGGCAGCAAGGCCTAAGCTGGGTCATGGGGGGGTGGAGGAAGCCATACCCATCTCCAGAGCTCAGGAGTTGGAGTTCTTTACACCTGAGACAGTGTCTGCTGCTCAGGTTCCCTGGGCTGAGCTTGGTGAACATATTCAGTTTGCATAGATCCTGCAGACTCTCCAGCATGGCACCGTGCAGGAATGGAGAAGTCCTCTCCTCTTTCTCAGCCGGTGGACAAATCTCTGTCAACATTTCATGAGACCACCTAGCCTGCACTGGCACAAGAGGATGATTTTTAGGAGACCTCTCATCTCCCTCAGGTGCTCCAAACATCAGCAGGAGAGATAGCAGCTACAGGGTCTATGTAGCTCTCCTGCACGTACTTCTCCATCCTCAGAAACCCCTATGAGACAAACTGCCCTGGGCAGGGACCTGCAGCTGTAGCAGAGGAACCAGGGGGCTCACCCCAGCATGGCCCTCCAGGTGTGGGGGACAGCAGTTCCCCACTGGCCTCATGCTTTCATGTTGACATCACCCATGGCAAGGTAAACGAGAGGAGGCAATGGCCATTTTTCAGAGCAGGAACCATGAGATGAAATCCTCCAGCAGGTCAGAGCACATCACTGAGCCATGAAGATGACTTGGCTGGAGGATCTGGAGGCCCTGAGAGCACCAAGAGTCCTCAGTGACCTTGCCCAGCATTCCCTGGGACCTCCACCCTCATCCCATTTCAGCTCCTGCCAGAGCTGATGCAGACTCTGACCTGTGGACTGGTTTCCTGGTGTGACAGGGAGGTCTTCTCTTTGTCGCTAAAGATGGGAAGTGCGGTTTGAGGTCTGACACCGAGAGTTTGCTTGTCCTTGCTGTCCACCCTGACCTGTGGACAGGTTTCCTGGTGTGACAGGGAGGTCTTCTCTTTGTCGCTGAAGATGGGAAGTGCGGTTTGAGGTTTGACACCGAGAGTTTGCTTGTCCTTGCTGTCCTTCTCCGCCACCAAGAAGCTGTCCTGAATTTCTGGCAGAAATCTGGAAATACCCAAGAGGGTGAGCTGATACAAGTACAGGACGGGGCTGTTCTTCTCCCCGTGCTCATGAGCAGCTCGGTGGCAGCCTAGGCAGCAGATGACAATTCTGCTGCAGATTTAGATTCATTTGGCTACTTGGTTTTGTGTCAACAGTGGAGGAAGAAAACCTTGAGTTGCAGCACTCACATGAGCTGGAACAGCCACATGTGGTCTCTGTCTTGAGGGAACAAAGAGAACAACAGGGACTTTTGCAATAACCAGAGCCTGGAGGGACCATGGTCCTCCTCCTGTGAACTTCATTGTGGTGGCTGCACACTGAAGAGTGTATTTTGGGGGCAGGCAGTTGGAAGGGTTGGAGGGAGAAAAACAATTAGCTTTCTTTGGCACTTGTCCTGTGCTTGACAACCCCCCCCTGCCACCGCAGCCACCAGATCTGGAATTAAATAAGAGTCTTCCAGCTGATTAAACCCAAGGTAGAAAACAGTGAACACAGAAACTGCTCTGCTATGCTGGGGGAGGAATTTCATTTTTCTTTGAAAAGTGGCCTCATTTTTGCTGAAATGAGAGGAGGTTCATGGACATCAAAAAGGAAAGAGAAAAATTTCCCCAACTCCTGGAGTAATTCTTCACATAAACATCATAGAATCATAGAACGGTTTGGGTTGGAAGGGATCTCAAAGATCATCTAGTTCCAACCCCCTGCCATGGCAGGGACACCTCCCACTAGAGCAGGTTGCTCCAAGCCCCGTCCAGCCTGGCCTTGAACACCTCCAGGGATGGAGCATCCACAGTGCTCCATCAAGTCATCATGACAAATCTGAACAATCCTCCAGAGACAATACCAATGCTACCTACAAAGAGAACAACTCATTCAAGAAATCCAAGAGCACAAGGGCAACCTCCTCCATTTCTCCATGAGGCTCACCTGCCAGGTGACCTTCTTGCTTTGCCTTTCCTCCCCTTTCCTTTCTTTGGGCCCGGAGACCGAGACCTCCTTCTTTGAGACCTCTTCTCCTGCTCAGCAGGAGGACTCTCTGGAACTATGCAAGGGGAAGACTCTTCAGAAAGCATCTTTGGGTCTGTTTAACCAGAATGACAGGCAAGTCAGCTCCAGCACCTGCTGAAACAATCCAGTTCCCTTGATGCCAACATCTCAAAGAGATCTTGCTCTCTAGGAGGTCTTTTAAAAAGTCATCTCCTGGTAATTTTTCTCCCCACATTCAAGTGCCCATGATCTGTGGGAGAGGTAGACTCCTCTACCCTTGGAAGCTCAAGCTTCCTATAATGAAGGAGCAGCTTGAAATATATACTAGAGCCCTGGGGGAAAGTGGGTTGCCATGAGGTCTTCTTCCATAGCAGATGACTTGAGCTTTGCTGTGTGCAGCGAGGTGCAAGTCATGCAGCCTTCCCTCCCAGGGCACCACATTATGTCCTTGTCTTCAGCCACTTCCTGCTGAGGACTGAAGGACCACCCACACAGAAGCACCCACACACTCCACTGTCTCACAAGTCAGATGTGACACTACCATCAGTCTCAATCTGCTTATCACCCTCTTCTTCCACCTTCTCCTCCTTCTCTTCCTCCCTGTCTTCTGTGGCCTTCAGATGTTCTACAGAGGGATGTTTCAGGGCTTCCCTCTTAGGAGGAAGCACAAAATCAAACCTGGAAACAAGAAGATGCCAGATTGAAGATGGGGCCACCACATTCCCTTTGCATCTTCCATTAACAATGCAGCCATGGAGAGACTTGAGAAGGTCTCTCAAGGCTGCTGCTTTCCAAAGCAGAACGACCGACGTCCTTGAGAGCTCTGTTAGGAAACAGAGGGACACAATCAAGACCTCAATGGCTTGGGAGCACACTAGAAGTCCCATCAGTCTGCTCCAGGGTGTCCCAATCCTAACTCTGAAAAAGTTGACTCCCTTACTGAAGACCATCTCTTATCTCCTTTCCCTGTTCATGGACGTGGGGAACAGGCTACTCCTTCTTTACCCAACCGACCAAGGTTTGAATTCTAACCTTGCCCTGCAGCTCTCTTGCAGACCCTCTCAGGCTCATGTCAGGGCATCCATATTGCATAACCACCATCCCTATGGCCTTCAAGAGCACTACTGAGCAATGCCAGGCTCAGGTCAGAGCTATGAAGACCACCACTCAAGCACAGGAGGGGAAATCACTCCTCCTGTCCCCAGGGACTCAGGAAGCAGGAATTTACGGACACTTGAGGCCCTCAAGTCTCACCAAATGCACGGCTACGTCACAAACATAGGACTTGTGTGAATCTGGTGCCCACTCAGGGGCACTTTTCCTGTACAATCCATCTACAGGATCCATCTGGGATCTTTCCATTTTGAAACGGCACACAGAATAAAGAGATGAACGAGGAGAAACTTTAGGGAAAATGTTCCCCAACCAACGAGAAGCCAACATACTTTGGCAACAAAAAGACACCGCCAGGACCCATGTGAAAACCAGGACTTTCTCTCTCTGATATCACCAGATGTCTTCTCCCTGGGGTCTGAAATAGAGACAGAGATATGTGAGGACATTTGAGGGACGTTTTTACCTTGCTTAAAGTCTTTCTTCTGCTCAGAGAAGCCATGGCCACTTGGACATCCCATAACACAGATTTCTTTGGCTAATATGAGCCCCTCAGCTTTTCAGGCAGAAGCTCCACAGCTCAGAGTTGACAAGGAGCAGCGACACCACCATGTGTTGCCCCATGCAAGCCACCACCTCGCAGGGTCACGACAGGAACATGGGGAACTGAAGCTGCTGCACCTGTTGCCCCAGCATCCAAATTTGGTCCAAGGGGTTTATTCAAAAGCAGTGAGATCACCCCATGGCTGTTAACACACAGGGGAACTGAACCTTGTCTTTCTGTGAGGGGTGAAGTCGGATGGGACACGCAATGGGCACAGCCCTGGGTCTTGGGCTCTTTCCCTAGACAACATCTACTTTTGAACCCATCAAAGCCCCACCATTGTCATTTCTAGGACAGATGGTGGGATGCTGGGCTAGGCTTGATCTAACTCTAGGTGACTCTTTCCACGTTCTCCTGTGTCAACTCTACCACCACACAGGACAGCAGAACATTACAGAGTTGGTATTGCTGTAGACCATGACTGTCCCAGCGGCCAAGAGAGTCCTGACAGGCCACCAGATATCCATTGAGTTGTCTTTTGACAGCTGTCCAGAAGGATGAGGTGTAGCACTTCAACTTACACTGAGAAGGGCTTCTATCAGCTTTCCAGTGCCGTCCACAGTGAGGAGAAAGTCCTCAAAAAATCTCATGGTGACTTCCCTCTTTTGTATGGAAAGAATGCCGATGGACTCGAAGACAAAGTCTGCGTCCTGTCTTAAAGAGGTAGCCCGAAAGAATGCTGTCACCGTCTCATATACACAACATTGCACCGTTGTGAAAGGTAGTTGGGCACACACAGAGAGGTCCTCACACCTCAGAGGGACAACTATTACATCATCTAGAAAACAGAAAAAGAGGAACAAAAAAGAGGACAGTGTAGATTCCAAGAAGGTGCCAGCAGCTTCAGGCAGGACATTGCTCCAGGGCAGCCTGTTGAATGCCGTGCTAGCAGCTCCTAAGAGTGCCTGGGGGATGAACACCATGTAGGAGGGCAGGGGAGATCCCACCACAAAGTCCATAGTACTCCACCACAAGCATGTCCACACCCAACTCCAGCTAAGTCTGTGCCAGACTGGTGAAGAAGCAATGGAGGAGCAAAATGCAAGGACTGCACAGCAGTATTCTTCTGTCCTCCTGCTCCCATCTGATATTTTGATCACATGGAAGGTGGAGTCATGTGAAAGAGAAGAACCCCTCCAAACACAGACACAAGCTCTCCTTGCCCCATGGCATCATCATTCATGTCACACTGTAGCTGTACTGACCAGAAGTCGTGGTAGATCTGGCCATCCACGAGTCCTTCCACAAATTCTTGTCCTCATCTTTGGTTCTGGTGTGCCTACAAGTGACCTGGAGCCCCTTTGCTCTAGAAGGAGCTTGTATAAGCCAGCAGGAACTCTGGCCTTTGCCCTTACAAGTAGATAAGCAGCACCATAAGGGTGGAGCATGAGCTCTATCTCAGGTTCAGAAGAAACAGCAGCGCCAATAAATTGCAGTCTGACAGCAATAGTCCTACCATTGCATAACCATCAATGATATGGAGCCAAGCATGAAAGCAATTACAGAAGAGAGCCTGTAGCTGAAGGTGTATCACCAAAAAAGGACACGCAATGGCTCGTTCTGAGAAATTGCTCCTTGGTGGCCTGTTCAGCTTGAACAAGCTGAGGTTGTTCTCAGGACATCTTTAGATGTTCAGTCATGCCTTGACAGCGGTTTCCGTACACCTCAAGGGTGGTGCAAGGTCAGGCAAAGGTTTTAACCCATCTTCTTACCAGGAACATCTTCTTCAGAGTAGCTGAGGTTGCATTCATCTGCAATCACTTTGGACACATGAAACACAGGTCTCCGAACAACCGAAACCTCACCGTTCACAGTGCACGTGTAGTCTTTAAGAACATAGAACGTCCCAATTCCTACCAGTTGGACACCCTGAGAACAGAAGAGATAAAAAGAAGGAGCCATTGTAAGTATCCAATGACTTGTCAGAGCGTGGGGATGGTGCCTTATGCATTGCCTACCCCAAGCCTACAAGGGCCAAGATGGGACACTGAGGAAGCTTTGGAGATCAAGCACATACCCCAGGGCATTTTTGCTCTTTCTCCTCTGCTCTGCTCAAGAAAGCTCTTGGGAAAAGTGACAGCAGAGCCAACATCCCTCCCCTAGATATAACGGGAGGGGTTTTCAGCAGGGACAAGCCCTTAAAGAGGTGCCAGGGTATGGATGGCTGATTCTGGCAGTGGAGACAAGAGAAGACCAGAAAATGTGTAACACGTTCTTCTGCTTCATCTGGAGCCTACAAGAAAGCTGGGGAAGGGCTTTTCATGAGGGCTTCTAGCGATAGGATGAGGGGTAATGGCTTCAAACTGGAAAAGGGGAGATTTAGATGAGAAATTAGGAAGAAGTTCTTCACTATGAGGGTGGTGAGACACTGGCACAGGTTGCCCAGGGAGGTTGTAGATGCCCCAACACTGGATGTGTTCAAATCTAGATTGGATGAAGCTTTGAGCAACCTGCTCTAGTGGGAGGTGTCCCTGCCCATGGCAGGGGGGTTGCAACTAGATCTCTAAGGTCCCTTCCAACCCAAACCATTCTATGATTCTATGACTTCCATTTTTATCACTGGTGCCAGAGAAGCTGGTTTGTGCCACGCTTGTTGACAGCATTGTCCTGCTGGGTGACAGTTCCTGCTTTCAGAGCAGGGAAGTGATGGCAGTCGATGGTGTGGCATGGTGTGGACAATGCAAGCTCTCAGGGTTCCACGAGGGGGGGAAGACTCACCCTGTCCTGTGCCAAGTGCCGTCTAATGCATTCAGACACGCTGCTCCAAATTGCAAGGATCTCTGGAAAGCAAGTGAGAGATGTGTCATGCTCGAAGGCAGCAAGCTCACAACCCTTCAGCACGCTCTGACCCCAGGAGATTATATGATTAAATGCATCGTTACCCCAGTTAAAAAGATCTAAGGTGCTCCGCATGTGGAATAGATGTCCACACCAGCTAGAAGATGGTGCGGTGTCCACAAAGGGCTTGGAGGATCCCCATGTATCTCCCACTGTCAGCCACTGTGGTCATCAACTCTGCGTGGCCACCATGGCTGGGAGCTCCAGGCGAGCAATCCCCGTTCCAAGGCAAGATGCAACCCTTGGTGCCAAGGGCTGTTACTTGAGGAGTGGGCAGGAGCAGGGGCAGGGGCAGAGGAAGGTCCTCGGGAAGAGGACCCAGAAGTCCTGGCTGCCGACCTGATCCCTGAGCCAGGAAGGATGATTAGAGAGGGCTCTTGTTGCACCCATCAGCTCTGTCCAGTCCTCCCCCCAAAGCCCCCGTGTTTCCACAGACACTTTCATAGCTAATATCATCTACAACATTCAGAAAATAACTTCTACAAGTCTCACCATCACGGGTAAGATTCTTGAGTGTTGGGAACACATCTGGCCGCAGGTTTTCCATCTTTGTCTCTGCCTCCCTCTGGGTTAACTCCTGTAGCAGGAAGGTGAGAAGGAAACGTCTCCTCCACAATCTCCACCTCCTTCTTTGTCTTCACCAAAGGGCCTCCAGCTCTGTCCTGACACAGAATGTCCCACTGTAAACCTCAATCATATCACAAAGGGGCTGCAAGAATTCCCTGACCCCTCCTTAACCCCCTCCAGATCCCTCCAGGTTGGTGGTGTTGCTGCCCCTTGTCAACTGCCCTGCAAGAAGGAGGGGAGTTTTGGTGGGTGTGGTGGAGTGCTGTCCCCACCACCTCACTGCCTTCTCCTCAAGGAGCAAGAGGGATGTCATTGAGTGCCATGGAGGGGTTCCCAGACCCACTCAGATGCACTGGTCAGCTCATTGGTCCCAACTGGAGAGGTTGCACCAACCGTTGCTGGAGTGAAGGCTGTGCACACTGTGGTGTTCCAGTTCCTAGGATACGAACAAGGCTAGCACCCCGAGGCACAGCCCGATGGAGCCCAGTTTGGTGGAGATGTTGATGATGGTGGCCCTGCTGCAGCTCAGCCCCCGCTTCCCCATGTCCTTCGCTGCCTTCTCCAGGAGAAGCAGAAATTCCTGGTGCAAAGACACCAATGCTCTGTTCCTGTGAGCCAAGCCCCAAGCTTGAGGACCACCCTGGAGGTCTCTGTCGCAGACCATGGACAAACAGCTGGACAGATACGCCCGGCAAAGGCAGGGGATGGGGAGGATGCCCTAAGGAGGGGCTGGGCTGCAGTCTCTTCCTTACACAGGGAAGGGACAAACCAGCACAGCCAGTCCGGGGTGGGCAGGAGCTCCAGCTGGGAAGGAGGGAAACATGGGAGATGCTGGGGCTGGGCCGAGCTGCCTCCCTGCTCCTCTGGGTGGGGAGAAGAGACCTGTTTGAGAGAGCAAGAGCCCACCCAGCTGAGGTGACACTGCATGTGGTGAACTCGCAGATGGCACCCTGCCACAGGAATCGACACTTGTCTTCCTGCTGAGGAGCTTCAGGCCTTGGCCCTTCAGATGAGACCACACCCCCTTCAGAGCCACCTGAGGCTGGGTGAGCTCATTGAATGTATTGGACAAAACCCCAAACAGTTCTCCTTCCCAAACAAGCATGAGAAGGCAGAGAGTGGAGGTCCCAACAGCGGCAATGGCCCCAGCATGCCCAGCGTAGCAGGGCAGATATGTGTGCTTAGTGCACCATGAGGCAGCACCCAAATGCATGGAGCACAGGACCAGCAGCATGGTGATGTGCAAGCCATGCAGGTCCACATCCTTCTGCCAGTAGATCACGCCAGATTTGCTCCTTCCCGTGGGTCTTTTGCAGGACAATCAGTGAATGCGCAGTGGCTTGGAAGAGGCAAAAGCAAGGCCGAGAACATCTGGTTGTGGCCATCTGAGACATGGCCCAGCTTAGGGGACCTTGGGAAGGGGAGGAGGTTGACCTATTTCCAGTGCTATGTGGAAAGCCCATCTTGTGAAGCTACCAAGCCCACCCACGCTGTGGGGCATCCCACTCCCCTCCCACGTGCTGCTTCCTCCTTCCTCACCCGCAACAGCCTCTCCTGCCTGGTTGCTCCTGGATTATGGGGCCAAATTCCCTGAAGTCAGCCAAGTTTACCTGCAAATGCCAAGTGATTTTTGCCCCTTGGTAACAACGGCTGGCTCCCACTCAGGATCCATGCCCTAGGGTTCAAAGAACCAGAGAGCTTGTACCAGGAACCAGGGTTTGTGTAAGCCCTCAACGGGTGGGGAGACCGTCGAACCTGCTATAAGGAAGCATTAGGGAGCTGAGCAAACAGTGCCAGCTGGAGCAGAGGGAGGAGAAGCGATATGGGAGAGCTTCACGTCCGCTCCGTTCTGGTGACCGGGGCCAACCGGGGGATCGGCCTGGGGCTCGTCCGGCATTTCCTGGGGATGCCCAAGCCACCCGAGTGGGTCTTTGCGGCTTGCCGGGACCCCAAGGG
>JAVSBS010017950.1:0-11439 GCA_033124195.1 Coracias cyanogaster
CCAGACCCACTACAATGGCACAGTGACCTCTCTTCTTCCTGTAGTACAGAGCAATGCAGTGATATGGAGAATGACAGCAAAAGTGTTTCCCATACGTCTGATTCTACAGTGTGGTAAAGGAAGTTGGTGTAAATACCACAGAAAGATGTAGAGAAACCCATATAAAGTGCCTTTATGAACCTGGGACTGCCATATTATAAGGCTGCCTGCATATTCATGTGAGGGGGAGGCTTTTTAGCTCCCTGTGGTAATTATGAAAATGGATGTGACTGCTGCATGCTACTCTCTGAACTTTGGAAATCCTGCTTGGAGTAATTATAGCAGCTTCAAGGCATCTTTGAACTAAGAACACTTCTGCTGCACTTGCTGTGCTTTATTGTCTCAATGTATAAAGTCAAACTGGGAAAGAACTTCTAGAACATGAGGAGCAGTGGTGGTCCACAGAGAATCTTGGGTATTCAGCAGCTTTGATCTTTTAAGTAATGACATGGGATTGGGGTGTGGAAATACCTTCTGCTGTTGGATGAAGCCTCAATCCAAACAAGCTTGAGAACTGCTGGTCTAGAAACATTTGCCATTAAAAAAAGAAAAGTCATTTTATAAGTGTTGTATCAAGTTCTGCTTTTTCACCAGTCTCCTTTCTCAAATTGTTCAATTTTCCAGCTGGAAGTACTGAACTTTGGGGGTTTTCTTCTGTCATGTCTGCAGTAATTTTTTTTTCTCTTTCCTGGTTTTAGGCTATCTCTGCTTCTTGTTACTTTGTACTGAATTTATATATTATATCCTTCAATTTTCTTCTATCTCTTTGAAGCATGCTGAATTTTACTGAGTATGCAGATTAACATTAGCCTTCCCCATCTAGTTGCTGGCCTGCTGCAGTTCTCCTCATGCCCTCTCAACATTTTAAGCTTTATATCCAGATGGTACTGACTAGAAAAGAAAATTTCTCTCCCATGCAGTTTTCATAGGGAGGAAAATATTCTCCCTAGCTGGTGATGGGGAAGAGGTTGGAAGAAGGAATAATTTTGGTACTAAATTGGATCAAATGGTTATAAAAATAATATTTTTAAGGTACTTTAAACAGTTGTGGGAAGAAACTCAGCAAAATAGTTGCATTGAAAGAAAAACAATTTTTTGTTTTTAAGCCGTTCCCTAGGCAGCAGGCTTCCTAGGCCATCAGGGTGTTCAAGCTCACGGGCAATGCAGGAACCTGATTTCCAGCTTTGTAGGAAGCTGGCAAAATGCAAGTTTTCCCCAAATTTTGACAGCTTTATTTACAGTAAATACACAGGAACATTTTTGCATGTTTAAAATAGTGGTGGCTTTAGGGCTTAATGCTCCAAATTGCCCATAGGTCAGGGTAAGGAGTACTGACACAAAAAGAGTTCTGTCTGGAGACCTGTCCTATTTTTCTGGTAAAATGATGCCCGTCCTTAAATTTTCTACCTAATACTTTTTCTGCACTAGACATACCTGGAGGGTGGCTTTAGCTTAGCTCTGTCTTACAACAGAAAGCTTTGTCTTGCAACAGCATGAAAATTACAAAGCATCAGTCTGCATTTCCTGTGAACACACTTGCCCAAAAATTACAGTATTATAACTGCAATAGTTAATGATTTGATGTTAGTGAAAGTAAGATGTAGCAGGCCCATGTCTCAAAACAATGGACAGTCTTTTGTTGGGAAGTCTCAGATCAATGGGCAGTCTTCCGTTGGGAAGTCAAAAGATCCTGCAAACTTCCTGAGAGATACTGAGCGTTCCTGTGTGCTGCCAAAGAAGATCCTGCTCTTTCCTTTGGCATTTAGCAAATATCAATACTTTGAAAACTGCTTCTTGCCCAGCTCCCAAACAGAAGGCTCTTACCAGTGCTGTTAGCAGAGGAGCTACAGTAACGTACTGCTCGGTTCACACAATACTTCAAGTCATTTGCGCGTGTGTAGCAAAGACCATTGGGTCTTTGCTAAGGGCTGTACTCCACAATTTGTGTGTTTTTTTCCTTGACTTTCTTCTGTGTTTGCACCTATTTTCCTCACTTTTCCAGCATTATTTGAGAGTTAGGAACTGAAGGCTGTGGCTGGGACCAGATGTCAAATCTTAAGTTTTGGGCAGCTTCCAAGTTTGGGCACCTGTGTAGGAGATCATTATGAATTTGGCAAGCACTAACTTCATTGCCAGTATCTGTGCCTTGACTCTGTTGCAAGAATTGCCCTGTAGTTTCATTACAAACTTTAAAAAAAGCATTCTAAGACTCTCTGTGTTAGGCTGTGAGATGACAGCCACTTCCTGGTTATTTTTACAAAAGGACAAATAGTTCTGAAAATACGATTTAATCCAATAAGATTTTGTGCATTTTAAAAGGAGCGCTTATTTTCTTCCTCCAAGGTATTTTAAAATGTGATTTTAAAAATACTTGTAGAAAATACTTTTATTGTCAGAGTTGAAAAAAGAAGTAATTGTGTGTAGCTATGAACTGATTCAGACAAGTCCAAAGACAAGTTTGGTGTCTTCTACTAAATGTCTGGATAACTTGGCCATTTCAAAGTGTTAGTTCCATGCTGTGAGTGGAATTGTTTTGCCTGCCATGTTTTAAATGCCAGAGGCTTGACTTTACTGACATAATTTAGTAAGGTATTAGCAGGCTAACACGAAATATTAAAGCAAAATACCAATGGAAATGAATTTTATATCTAAATGCTAAGCCCATTCAGGAAATATTGAACAAGGAAGAGTTTTTCCTAAAGCACAATAATTTTAGCTACTACTAATTAATTGACAAATCCTTACTGGTTTTGTAACAGAGTAAGTCCATTGGTCGCTCAGCAGTTAAAATAATTTTGTGGCAAAGCTATTGGAAATCTGAAAGAAACAAAAAAGTCTGCTTGAGAGAGATGAATTTCCAAATGCCTACTGAAGAAAAAACGCTTCCTCCTCTCTAGCAGTAACGTGTAACACAGACTCTGAGACAAGTTTATGAGGCTTTTCATAGGCACAAACCAAGTAGTGCATTGCTAAAAGTGCTGGTTTAGGATTTTGGGAGTACAAAGCACCCACAATTCCAGGTGAAATCACAAGGTGGGGTGTGTGGTAGTACTGTCCTCAGTACTCAGCAGGGCGGTCGGAGACCACAGCATCGTTGGCAGACAGGTTTCTGTCACATGCCAGCACGCTGGGGAGGGGTGGCAAGACTGCAGGGAGCATGGCAAGCCTAGGAGAGACTGACTGAGAGGTGCATTTTTGCAGGTGAAGTGTCCATTTCTGCCTTGTGGGAAGTGAGTCTGTCTATTTTCCACAAGTAGACATGTTCTGGGGTTTGTAGTCTGACCTTTTCATCAGCCTAAACATGGATGACACTTCCCTTTGCTAACATAATGGTGTTTGGGGAAAGTATAGTGAATATTTCTGAAGAGAATTCATTTATCTAGATACTAATGCAAGAATATGAGGTACTAGAAGTACTTGGGTTCATGAGAAAGAAACTACATCCAGAAACGTTTTCTGCCACAGTGCAGCAGACTTGTTTAAGACTTCTGGAACACATGCAGAAGCATCGGTGCTGCTATATGGCGCTGCCTGTAAGGATACATCCCTGAAAAGCATAGTGGTTAGCGGCTTGATGGATAACCAAGTAATTTTACATCACAAGAATTAATGTAAGAGATGGGCATCTCTGTACAGACTTAAGAAATGCACTGCTTAAATACACTAAGACAGTATATACAGCATGCAGGGTGGATGTATAGGAGCAGACTGATGAAAATCAGAAGTTGGAAGATATACCAGCTTCTCTGGACAGATATTTACTCCAAAAGATCTGTCGTACCAGTGATGAGATTGATCAGCTAATAGTACTTGATTAGTATCTGTTGGTGGGGTTAGTCAGCATGTTATTTCTGCCTCTTTTTGAATGGTTAAGGTTTTATTATCAACATAATCTTCCTCAGATTAAATAAGGTCAATGAAGGATGGATAAAAAACAGGGCAAAGATGCTGGTTAGTGGAGCACAGTATTAAATGATTGGTGGTAGAGCTCCTAAACAGTTCTAGTTAGAGACAGATGTTGCTGCCTCTACAACGCTCATGATTTGCCAAGAGCCAAATGCAAAGAACAATGTCAGCATTTGATAACCAACAGAGAAAGTGGGTGGAAACTTCAGCTTTCGAATTCCAAAAGATGAGACTTTTTAAGAGTGGTGTTCACTAACGGTGGGGATGTCTGCAAAGGGCAGGACCAAATAACGATGTTGAAGTCCACTGAAGATAAGTGTCTTCCATATGCCTTCTGTTGCTTTGTTGGGGAGGAGAATGATGTTTTCAAATCAATTATTTGTGAGGCATTGTGTTTAGGAGTAGAATAGGTACGTGTTAAGTACAGATCATCCTTGATTATTGCAGCACTTGCTGGACAATGAAAAGATATGGTATGTTAGGGTTTTTTGGCTTTCTTCTTCCAGGGAACTCTGTCCTCCTGAACTCTCCTTAAGCATCCTTGGCATAGCTCCACTTAGTTCTCTTGATCTCCCTGTTCATTTTCTTGCCATTCTACAGTCAAGTCTTCCTTCAAAGCACTCACTAGCGGAGCGTGACAAACTCTTTCCAGTGGCTGAATTTAGATGTGAGTCTCCAAGTAATATCTCACTGCATCTTCAAGTTTTCTCAGTTTATTGTAAAAAATTTAAAAAAAAAAAAAATTAAAAAAAATTAAAATATAAAGTAAAAAGAGAAGCCTTTGGAACAGTGCAGTCTCTAAAATTCCTACTTTTTTTCTTAAAGTACATATTATATACGTTTGTCTTTATAAGTGATTTGTAATTATTCTCTAACTTTTAAGTAGCTTCTGGTGCTGTTCAAGATGGTAAGTGAACCTTCATATTTTTTTTTTATTGTGCTGCACCTGACATTATCTTTGTTTACAAAAACAAAATGAGGCTGATAGTGGGGTTTTTTTGGGAAACTTTCGTATGTTAGAAGTGCAGAGTTAACTGTGAGGATGAACTCATTCAAAAGTGAAGTTCCTACAATGGTCTTTCCTCCGCATGCTTGCATTTATCTGTTTTATAAAAGTGTTCTTCATTTTGACGCTGAGGAAAATGTGTGAGGGGGAGGGTATATAGGGTATATATCTTATCATAAAACAAAACGTACAAAAGAGAGTTGTTTTCTTTGGCAAGTAGAGGTATATTTGCAGCATCTAATAATCTCTTTAGCTTTGCAAATAACATATTAAAAAAATATCACTTTTTTGCAATGTTTGCTGTCAATAACAGAGTCACGTCACAGAGGCTGTTCCTTTCCAAAATGGCACATAAGGTCCACCTGCAAAATGTGGGTATATGGCTGGCTCCATGAAGGTGGTTAATGCCACAAGGGGAAGTACAGAGCTTTCCATGAAGAATCAGAGTTTACCTTGTGCTTGCCAGTGTTTCACCAAAGATATTAAAATTACGGTATAAACTGAGGAGTGCTGTCAGGTGCCCTGTGACAGGTGGCCAGCCTGGAAAGTTGATCTCACCAGTGGGGTTGTGTTCTCATGTTCCCTGTGATGAAGGGAACTGCAGTTACTGAGGTGTTGGCTAACGAATGCTGGCTGCTGAAATGAATCATCTGGCTTCATTTGTCCTACTATACACCACACCACATGCTCCTGCAGAGCCAGGCATAACCCTAGCAAGAATATTTACAGTCCTTGCAAATCTTGTGTTCTTCCCAACTTTGCATAACAGAGCTGTGGCAGATTTGTTGATGCTGAGGCTCAGTAATCACACATTCAGGCTTGGTTCTGTTTATGTATATGCGGCACTGAGCATATTGCTGTGTTGTGACTGGTTTGCAAAAGCACACACATGTGAAGTTTGATAATTTATGTTTAATTCTTTTAAATCCTATACTTCACTGTTGTTTAATGAGAGGGCTCATTACTGCGATAAATTACAGAGCTGTTTAGATAAACAGTCTGATACTAATACAAATGTGTTCTGTGTAAATAAAGGTGTGTTTGCATCTGTATTCAAACATTTGCTTAGCTGGGTGTGCGGTACACAAGGGGTTATGCCAAGTATCCATATGAACGAGGAAATAAGAATCTTTGAATATTCTTCTCATCACACGAGTTGACTGATAGCACAGACTTATCTTCAGTGAATAAATGGAAGAAGTGACAAGTGTATGAAACTTGTGCCCAATGGCAGTGGACTACACAGCATGTGGATTGTTTTGTCAATACTTTGAAGCATGTTCTCTGATTTGTAACCCGATTGGATAAGGTACTAGGTAAGGTAGCAAAATAAAAAACATCACAAAGAATGTTTCCTTCTTCATCCACAGAAAAAGGCAGATGAGGGATCAACAATGACACCTTGAGTCTCAAAAGCCAAAGAAACGCAAATAACCGGCGGGTGGCCGAACATCAGTGTGAGGTGAACAACAAAGGAAAATGCTGGAACAATCAACCCAGACTGAGAAATGCAGGGTAAAAGTGTCAGCAGCTGTGAAGACGTCGAATTCCCACTGTCAAATGCAACTTTTGGTGAGTTTTAATATGCATAGTACTTCTGAAATTATGAGTTTTGTGACTTTTCATTTCCTTAAATCCCCCCACTGCTTTTGTGAAGCAGCAGTCTCTCAATAATTAAGGCACAAGTCAGCTTTTCTTTACGAACTGTTTTTCTTTTTTTCTCCCCTTGATATATGGTGCTCAGAAATGATTCCGTCAGCTTCAGATGTAAATCTCAAGTCCATGACAATGGAAGTAATTTTGGGAAACAAATGGCTTTGTGAAAGATACGATGTTGACCACAAGAAAAATAACCAAACTAAACAAAAACCAAGCAAACCACACAAAGCAACCCCAAATTGTGGCTAGAGTTCAGATGTAAATAATCTTAGTGAATATAGAAAGAGGGAGTAAACAAAGTCATATAAAATGATCCACATCTTTTATTTTTGGTCTTAGGAGCACGTGCAACATTAGTTGTAAGTCTGTGGCAAATACGAGAAGCTGTTGTGCATTTCAGATATAAACCTTGTTAATACCAAGAGACTCGAATATTTGAAGGTTTGCTGTTGTTCTGTATGATAGCTGGGCTTAATTGTATCTGTGGCTGGATATTTAGAATCCTAAAATGGTTTATGCAGAAGTTTCAGTCACAAGGGAGGCTGTTCATTGTCCACAGTAAGAAGGTTGTTGTCATACTCAAATAGCTAACAATGGCAAGAAGGTGACTTTGCTAGTATGCTTGTCCTCTCTGTCATCCTGATTTACCCATTAACTTCTAATGGAAGTGTTTCTCTTTACCCTCTTTGCTGTCATGTGTGAGCTCCTTCCTTGAACTTATCCAGAAGAGTACTAGACTTCTATTCCTATTTGCTAACGAGGAGTTGAGAGAAATGCACCCAGTTTATCTGCTGAGTACTGCTTGTTCTGACTGTGCTATGGAGTTCTGGCCAAGGCAGAAGGAAAGAAATGAGAGAAGTTCTTGTTCTCTCTAGGAGGGTCCTGCATGCCACTGACTGTTCTGGGGAGCTGTAACACTTGAAAGGTTGTGATAAGGTTGAATAACTTGGTCAACATCTGAGTGGTAAGTGGCATCAAGCAGATATACAAGTGGCTCTCAGAACTTGAAATGTTTCTTTCCTGGAAGCAAAAAGGGCGTAGATGGAGAACGTTTCCATCCAGCCTAAGAGAGGAGATTATAGATTCCTCAGAAACAGTGTATTCCTCAATGGTGGGGTCACATACCTTTCTAAAACTTGAGCCTTCTCCCAGTCTAAACACCACCGATCTGTAACTGGAGCTCAGGGAGCACTTGCTGCTTACCTCTAAAGCTCTGAGAAGTCGACTGAATTTGTGGCTGTGGACAAAGAACCTAGAGATCTTGGCTTGCCTGATGCAGTTGAAATATTTGTTTGGGTTTTCCCATTTCTTCTTGTCCTTTTTCTTAGCCTTCCACTGAATTTCTGTTTTGTTTACGCTTATCCCTTGGATTCATGTTGCTGATAAGCCCTACCCCATCTGCACATCTAGGTTGCCAGTTTTATAGACCAGAGGAAGCTTGAGAGAGAAGCAGCGTTTGGCAGTTGAGATACCTAGAAAATTAACTCAACTGTTTTACTTCATAAGCAGTGCCTGCAGATAAGTGTATGCAGGTAATGTTTTAGTTCTTTATGTGTTTGTGTGCGATTTACAGTGTTGGATGGGGTTCTTTTGCTGCTGTGCTGGTGTGCATACTGAGATGGGGTAGAGATCATTGTGTTGCTACTGGAGAATGACTCACGGGACGGTTCTGGTTGCATATACCCTTGGTGTATACCAGTAGATGATATAGGCAGTACACAGAGTGGAACAGGGTTGAAATAGGCCATCACATGCATTTTCGTCGTGAATACGTAACGTTTACTGATTATATTTCTTTGAAGTGTGTCAGAAGATAGGTTAAGGTAAATGGCAAAAGTGAGCAGTCGTATAGAATCCTATTACAATATTTCTATATTTTTCAGAATTTCTGTTTTTGTGAAGGCTTTCCTTAAAAGAAACCTTCCTTTTCAGTAGTCTATTTGGCTTTCTTTTACAATAATAATTTAAATCATACTTTCCCTGATGCTAGTGATATTTGGTTCCACTTTAACTGTTACTTAATGGTTTAATTTTTATCTAGAGATAAATGAGTACAGAAAAACTTTCACTGGATCATTGAAGCTGTTTTGATATTCGCAGAGATGATAATAAGATAAGCTTTCTCCTAATTATAACCAAAGGCAAAATCGATGAGTGACCATGGTGCATTTTCCTTAGGTAGGAAAAATCAATGAAATATGCAGGTAAATTTCACTAACGTGCCCTGAAACCATGTGTACGGGACTATGGGCCTAGAGGACATGCTGAGCAAGTGAAGGGCAAGTTGTTGGACTATATATATACTGACAGTTGTCTGTGTTGCATCAGATGTAATACCAAGGGTGTCAGCAAAATAATACTAATTTAAAGAAAATCAATGAACAGAAAAAAGATAGAAAGGCAGTTATTGAAAGAGGTTAAGTTGTAAATATCACTATAGTTGAGCCAGTTTTTGAGCAGAAGCAATTGAGGCATTACATTAAAAATGTAGTTTTCAAAAATGTACACATAAATACACACATGAAGTAGTATGGTAGCCAGAAAGAAAAGGTTCCTACCAAGAGGCTTTTTGTTTTCCTCATTTGGTATTTATTTTCACATGGGTGTCCTGCTTTGCAATTGTTTCACTGCTACAATTTTACTTTAAATCTTCTTTTGGCAAAGCGTAGTCATAAGTAAAAGCTTTTCTTCTAAGAGCTGTGTTTGTGTTCAGCAAATAGCATTGTGCCTGAGAAAAATTATCAAGAACTTGCAAAATGTCTTCTCATCTTGCCAGGCTTGTGAAGTGAAAAATCTATCTGGTTTTCAGCTTTCTGTAAGAGTAACTGAGGCAGAGACTTTGTTAATACCAGGGATTCTGGCTGTGCCTGTGAAAGAACATGTAATGGTGGATTATATATCACTAATATAAAAATTAGAGGAAGATGTAACAAAAAAATGGTGACATATTATTTGTGAAAAGAAGCCTGGAAAGTTCTAGAGATCCTAGAGGAGACTTAAAATCTGACTGGAAAGAGCTTCATCCTTTTACTTTAAGTCCCTCTGTCTGCCTTGGATCTGGAGAATTTTGTGCACTCCTGAGGAAGCATTGGTGAATTCAGTGAGCTTCTCAAATTTACATACTCTGGAAATTGTGTAAAAGATCTGAATTAATTACAACAATCTCCTGATAAGCTCCTATCACTATACCTCTCTGATATGAATGTGCATGATTCCAAATTCTACCCAAGCTTCTTTTTTATGGAGGCAGGCTTTTGCCTCTGACTTGCATGTGACTGTAGTTTATTCAGATACAGATTAAGGATTTATCACCAGATTGAATTTGAGTCAGTTCTGGGTTTCTAAAATGAGTTTATATGTTTATTCCAGATTTTCTAGGACAGTAAAGCCTGTCCTGAAGTGTTTTATTGGTTGTTGTTTATGCAGCTGCTTTCTGCAGGACTAGCTCACTTCTCCTACATTCAAGGCAGTACGTGTTCCTGGACACACTGGTGTGGAGGTCAGTTTCTGAGGCGGCATAGCATTGCTGGCAGCTGGAAATCATATTTTTTGGGCATGTATTCCTAGTATCCATGGATCATCATGACACTTTTCTCACAGGCAGGCCTTTGCTCATCAGATATACCTTGCAAAGCAAGCAGAATCCCTGTCACCCATCGTAGGGAAAATCTGCTCAGGAATATTTATTTTATAAATAGTTTTGAAAATATGACTCATTTTAAAATGAGCAGTACAAAAATCTGTGATATTTGTAATTTCTCTGAAAGCTGACCTTTTAAGGAAAGCTGGGTTAAAGGTTTTATTTCTAGTCTCTGTATCTGTGACTAGGATTCCCTGTAGGATCTGACTTCCAGAGAGTTGACTCAAAACCGTCCTTTGGTGAGGCAAAAAGAAGTACATCAGTAAGTGGCAAGGCAGGAAGGAAAAGGATGTGAGCAGTTTTTTTTTCAGGAAAAACTTGGCAGAAGAGCAAAGGCTGGTGGGTAGCAAGACTAAAAGAGAGGAGGGATTTTTTGGGGGTAGGAAGAAGGTCTTTTGGAGCCTCCACCAATGAAGCAAAGTTAGTGCAGGGAAAACCGCAAGAGAATAATGTTGGAGGAAATGCGCATTATTTTTTTCATGGATACATCATAAGACTGTAGATATCACACCTTAAATTTTGCATAAAAGACTATTCCCTGGGGCATTAAACCAGCAAGTATAGTGTCCTTATTTGTGACAGGATTTAAGCAGAGTCTAAGCAGCAGTGCTCTGACCTGTTGACATATGCCAATGGTTCCTTACAGCTGAGGTGATCTGACCTTAGCCTGAACTGACGACTTGTATTTTTTTTCATCTTCTTTTCTTTCTGACATCCAGAAGTTCTTGAAAAGGATGCTTCTGCAAGGGCTTGTCTGGCAGTTTCAACTTGCCTTCTCATGTCAGACATTCACAGTGGTGAATTCACTGGTTTAATCTTCAGTTGATTTTGCAGTGATTTGATGGTGCTAATGAAGCTCAGTTTTGGCTGAACAGAGTCATGCAGCTGTGGGAGCGCTAAAGGAGTAAAAGTATTTTTGTTTTCTTTATTTGGTGTTTCTTTTAGCATGAGTGTCCTGCCTTATAATTGTTTCACATCTAAAATTTTAGTTTAATAATTCTTTTGGCAGAATGTAGTCACAAGCAAGAGTTTTTCCTGTGTTTGTGTTCAGCAAATAACATTGTGTCTGAGAAAGATTATCAAGAACTTGCAAAATGTCTTTTCATCTTGCCAGGCTTGTGAAATGAAAAATCTAACTGTTTTTCAGCTTTCTGTAAGAGTAAGTGAGACAGAGACAGAGGGAGAGGTT
>JAVSBS010017950.1:22161-40520 GCA_033124195.1 Coracias cyanogaster
TAGATGATCTTTGAGGTCCCTTCCAACCCCTAACATTCTGTGATTCTGTGAAATGTTTATTCTAATGTGATTCTCAGATTTATTAAATCCTGACACACATCAGGATACAGGAGGCACTGAAACTGTATACCAAAAGATCTGAGGTTACTGAATTACTTCAGAGAATTTCTTCAATATGAATCTCTCCTCCACAGACCCCATTCCTCCTTCAGTGCCCCACAGGGATAAACTCAAAAGCAAGCAGCACTTAGAAGGCTGTTTAGTTGAGAACTGCATTTGTGAGACACATTTTTATGTGGAGTGTCTATAGCATTTCAGTGAAATAAAATGCCAAGTTAATGAAAGCGTGAAGAAAATGAATCTACTGTGATTTAAAAAGCTGGGCTATATTTTCTTGAAGTGCTCTGCAATCCAGAAAATTAGTTCTGCTCAGGAATAGATATTCCTGGCCATAATGACATTTGAGATGGACTTTTAAGAAGTTTGAGTTCCTCTTCTAGCCTTGTTCCCTCCTATTCTTGGGCAAATCCTGTTGCAACTCATGTATTGGAAGAGCTGCATTATGTTTTCTTCAGCCCAAATCGCTTCATTCACACCCCAGTATGGGAGTAGATTACAGGTCCCTCCAATAAACTCTTTCCCTCTTGGTATGAACACAATCTTTGGTGGGAGGGAGGGGAAAAGTGGCCTGTTTTGTTTGCATTTTGTTTGCCATTCCACTGCTTGGTCTGGTCCTTTGTGCTGTGAAGGGCACCAGAACTGCCTGGGTAATGCTATGTTTTTCTGGCAGAACATGACCTAATAAGAGAACAAACACGCTTCTGATTGTAATTTGCCCCCTATGAACTGATACTGAGCTGCTTTGCTGAGTTTTCAGAAAGACAGGGATTATATCTCCCCATGAGTTCTCTATTGTAATTGGGCATTAACTCTGATACCTAATTTTCTCTGAAATGCTTATTACTTAAATGTACTATCCTGTAGGTTTGGAGGAATTTAACTGAGTTTTGGTTCGGTATTAAAACGGTAGCCGAAGTATTTTTTATGATGAGATTAATCTTCTTGCTGTCACTGCACTTGCCTCTCTGTAGTGTTAATTAGACACTTGTATGGTAGGGCCACTGTGGACACTTCCATGCTGCGGAATGTGCAGGCTGACCTGAATGAGCTGCCTCTGGAGTCAAAAGCAAGTGGTAGTGGGACAGTACCCATGTGGATGGCGTTCCATCTGGAACTTGCCCAGTTTAGGGAGTTTTAGGGTTGTGCCATTTGTGTCATGTGAACATGTCCTCTGACCTTTCTATCCTCTGAGGCTGCACAAGAAGCAGCAGCGAGATCTAGGATATCCCATGTTTCAAGAAAGTGAAGAGGTGGGCATAGTTCAGTTTAATTAAAGTAACCGTTTGGGGACTTTTGGAACCAAAACTCTGAGCACTTTGCCCTGATTATTTGAAGCATCTGCTTAGTAGGTCATTCCTAAGGAGACCAATTGGCTTGATCCTTGTTACCATTGCTTCTCTGGTGGCTGTGCTATGCTGTGTGTTTCAGGTTATGGGTTGCCTGGGTGTATTTAAGATGCCTGTATATGTGACACTGAGAAAAATTTACTGCTCGCCAGCATGAGTTGCAATCTGTGCTCCACACAGACCCAACGCTTGTTGGAAAAGTAATAGAACTAAGTGCTTCTATTGCCTGGTAGCGCTATAAGTGTGAATTCCTCAAGTAAGTTTCTTTGTGCCACAGCTGTCGGTAGTCATAGAGTTTGTCGACTGAATGTGGGGATGCATCCTGCTGATATTCCTCATGTTTCAGTGCTGCGAGGTCAGTATGAGTCCCAGAGGTATAGCCCTGACCAAGCACTGCTGCAATTACAGGGCTGAAGTTCAGCTCTTGTTGAGGTGTGTCCCCCTCAGTGGTTCCTGAGATTCATGAATGGGTTTAAGTGCCTGGATCTCACTGGTAATCACTTTATCTTTGTAAAAGAATGAAATCACCAAACCGCTTTCTAATCCTTCACTTTTTCCTCTTAAAATGCTGCCTTTATAACAGAGTAGCTTAATGGCATTTTTGAGGCAATTACAAGTTCAGAAATTGAACTGCTAGAGGTGATCTTTTTTTTGACTCTACTATTAAATAGATTTACTGGTGTTATATCCCAGGCTCTGCTGCGTGGCTTTGCTATGCAGTCATTTCCCAGAGGAGAAGGTTCCAGCTGAACTTTCTCAGGGGCACAGAGACAGGCCAGGTCCTGGTGGGTGTCAGTACACCAGACAAGCGTGTTCACTGCTCCAAGCATGCATAAACCCTACCATTCTCTTTTCCCAGGCTTCCCGGCATGCTGCTGAGGCAGAGTGCTCTCTGATCCCAGTCTATTCATGCAAGTGGATTCATTATACAGCTGCCTTGTCACCTCCCCAGACCAGTGCAAATATCAGCGTATCCCACAGCTCCTTTGGGGAGTATGCTAGTTCCTGAGTTCAGTACAACATGGAAGAGGAGGCAAAAAGAGGCTTTGTGAAGGTTCCCAAAGCATGTACTTTGTACCTGAGCTACTGCAAAAACAGTTGTGCACAAAGCAATAAAAGCTGCCTCAGCCTTCCTTTCACTGGGGAATAGTAACTGATATTAGGTACCAGTTTACAGGATTCAGATTCCTTTTTGTCTGAATTTTGCATTTGCCTGTCTGCTGATATCTTGCTTCTTCCTCACTTGCTGTTGTAGGCAAACAGTCCCTTCTCTATTTTTCCCATGTTGCTCAACTTTCCATTGTTTGTTCAAGTCCTGGCCTCCTACCTGCCTGGCCCCCTCCCCACCTCTCCTTTTTAAGCTCTGTGGTCTCCAAGCCAGACACCTGAGCCTTTGTTCTGCTCCTGTGGAAATTTGATTCTTTCGGCTCCCTCCAGAGAGGTCAGAGAAAACCAGCTTTATCAAGGGCATTGATACTTTTTTGTTCTCCCCAGGTAGGATTGCTTCAGGTACTGATAATCAGCCTATTTTGAGACAGATCTTCCAACACTCTTCCCCCATCTCCAAAGTACATGAAGTAGCAGATAGAATACAGTAAAAGGTTTAACAATAGGGATGGTTCATAAAATTGAGTTAAAATTCATGAATTGTAGGTAGATTTTCCTACATTGTCTTTCACACACATTAATTGTGGAAAAAATTGAGCATGCTTATATACACAGTGTCTCTCTATAAGTAACAATATTCCATCATAATGAGCTGTTAATTAATGTTGGTTATATTTCCAGGTATTACTATTCTGATAAAGTTAATAGTAAAAAAAAAAAATTAATTAATATTTACAGTTGACTGACCTCAAGACAAATTTAAAAGGATACTTTTAATAATTTAAAATTATTGTTACTCTGTGGTATTCCCTAGAGCTATATAATTATGTCTGTGGAAAAAAATATGTAGTCTTATTACCAATAGTTAGAAATAATGAAAATCCCATATGCTTATTATGTCTTCTAGCTCAAGATCAAATCTTAAAGAAATAAAACCCCAGGAGAGTTGAATTATAATTTGAAATGTTATGCAAATGGAACAACCACAGTTAGAAGAGGAGGAAACACAAACATACTAAACCAATGAAAACACATCATAAATACGGCCAATTTTAATTTAAGTAGAAGTTGCAGAAAGAGAATTAGGCACAACAAATCAGAACAATGCTAAGAGTAATAACACGGACTATGATGATTTTTTTTTTTTTGGGAAGAAGTGTTTTCGAAACCTCAAGGTTCAGAGAAAGCCTAGAATAGTCTTTCAGATATTTCCGGGGTGGTTTACGACTGTGGTATGCAAATAGGCTTGTGCTGTTGGCGGAAGTTAAACTACTAATAGAATAAGGGATATGTTTCCTGTAGCTGCTCTAGGTAAGTTCCTGCAGAGTAGGAGGGGCAGCTGGATGAGGAGATGCGCCCTGCCCAGACTACTTTAGATTTAGTTCGTTACACTCTACACTGCACGTAACACAAAATGTAGCTGAGAGGGAGATATAATACCCTGAGCAAGGTGTCTTTCCATACAGGGGAGTGTTCATTTTGTTAGGTAAGTAACGGGGCAAAATGGGAAGGCCCACTCTTGCCATCCTTCAAGACAGGTAGATCCTAATGTGAGATTTTTGTGCTGTTCTCAGGCTTGCAGTCACAAAGTACATGGCGTTGCCAGCAGTGGGATCTACCAGATGAATAAAAAGTGGTAGATATCTTGTCTCTGTGTGATAAAGGTAGATTCAGGCCAAAAACTGATGGAAACGATACAAGGAGCAATCATGACTCTGCAGGGAGACTGAGGGATAAAATTGAAACGAAGATACCTTTCATTTTTCTAGAATCTATAACTTTTCAGACAAAGTAACTTTGCAGGAAAAAATGGCCACAGAGACTTAGAAAGCAATGAAAAATGAACTCCTGATGGAGTAGAAAAGAGTCAGTGATACAGATTTTTCTGCTTGAAGTATTGACTTTAATGGAAAACTTGGATTAGTACACTGCCATCCTATGTTTCTGGAACTAATCCAAAACTTTTGTGTGTTTTGTGTTATCAAGGGTTTATTAAGTCTGACTCTTGAATCACCTGGGATAGGCACATTTTTAAGGAATGCTATGGAGATTAGAACGTAACCTTTAGAAATTGTCCTCGTTCTCTCTGTGTCAGTCACTAAATACAAATGTTGCTCTTCCTACTCTCCAGTTCTGTTCTTTGCCTCTTCTCAGCACCCCTGGGCTCACCGTTCACTTCATGCTCTTCAGATCCCTCACTGCTCTGGACCTGGGGAGCTCTCCTGGCTTCCCCCTGGAGCCTGGCTTTGCCTAAGTATTCCTCCCTTTCCTCCTTCCCTCCTGAATGGCAGCCCTGGGGGAATCCACAGGGATCCTTTCTCTCCTCTCTGCTGCCTTAGGATCCCTTGAAGCATTCCTGGACCTCTGAACTTAGAAAACATTAGGAGGGTAAGGATGAGGATTTTTTTAAATACAACTCTGAAAAATGCTAACGGCAGGTTATTTTTTTTTTCATTGCAACTTTCTTTTCACAAAGCTCAGCCAAAAATGTTTAAATTCCAAAGTTCTATTGACTGTGAGGACATAGTGAAGAAGTAAATCCCTAGACATTTTGGTATGTGCAGCTGTGGGTTTACAGATTGCAGACGGGGAAGATTATTCTTTCAGTATATATATATATATTTTTTTTTTAATTTTTTTTTTTTTTTGCTTTAAAATAAGCACTGAGAAAAAACTCCTAGATTGTGTTTGTGTCATGTTCCTGAACAGGTTTACCGTTGCTTTGTTTTGGGGGTTGGATTGAACATTGCACATAAACTGAGGTGATGTAACACAGTGCACTTCATTCATAATGTCCCATTATAGTTGAGAAGTGTATATTTTTTGTGTGTGTGTGTTACAAGCTGTGTGTAGGTTATAACAAACAGTTTTGGTCTGATTTTGGACTTGCTTTCTTGGGATTTTATCAGAGGTACTTACAACAGATATCAATGTATTTATATCAGGCTGAAATTAGTGCAAGGTGGAGAATGAGCAGACCATTACAGAAAGCTGTGGCAAAGCAGTAGTGCTGGCCTTTTCTTTGAGAGCATATCATGGGACATACTGGTCCGTTTTGTACCATTTTTAGAGGGCAGGCAGTCCTAGGATGTTATTTCTAGAAGTAAGGCTGACCTTCAGAGCTGGGAGCTTCAGTAGCTCCCTGAAGCCACCTGGGCTGGCTGCCTGTGAGTGTGAGTTCCCTTCTCAATTCAATCATCCCAGCTGCAGTGCTCCAGCACTGGTCAGGCTCAGATCCTCTCACACTCATTTCCCTGTGTTTTGCTCCATGGCTTCAAAATTCCTTATCAGGAATGAATTGTCACTACTCCGGTGGCTCATTTGGTATATGGGGACCCCTTTGTCTATGACAGGAAGATTGGTGAAAGATTGCTTCTCCCTTTCCTCTTGTTTCCTCACTAGTTATACTGCCTGTTAAGGAGGAATCTAGAACTTTCTGGGATACACATCCCACTTTTTTGAGTAAAGAAGCTGTGGCATTGAGTAAAGGAATAAACTGTTAAGGTTTTCAGGAAAAAAATAAATAGGGGAATTTAGTGTCTCTGAGACTGCCGGCTCATATTTATTCTATCAAAATTAAATTAAGAGCTTAAATCAGCTTCAGTCATCATGTTTTCTTTCCAAATTCCTCGGTTTATAGGAGACTGTTTCTGCAGCACAGGAGGGACGCAAAATCAGGGGTTAGAGAAGAAGTGCCTTCTCAGCTTTCACTTATTGTGACCAAAGAGTCCTGTAGATCCCAGACACCTCTTCACCAGAGAGACGTGGAAGTTGTTACCCTCGGGAGCCATGCTGAGCTTATCCCGAGTGTGACTTACCTCTGAAGTGATATTTCATAATAGGCATGTGATCAACATGTATTGCTAGGCACTGTCATTTTATTAGATGAGCTTTCTGAGTGTAAGGGGCTCTGATCTCATTAACAAGTGGTTCTGGAGGAACAAAAGGATGTAGGTTTCTCATGAGGGAATCCAGAAAAATTCCTGTAGGCTTAAGACTTACCAGTGAACCTCCTAGTCAATGTTTTTAAATTTTGTATTTGTAATTATTTTTATATAATGCTTAATTGAAAGATAATTACACTACCTGCTTCCTTGTCAATAGCACCAGCTGTATTAAGCTTCCCAAAGCCAACAACAGGCAATCAGACCAACTTTGCTTCTTTTCCCTTTATGACCTCCAGCAGACATCCGTTCCTGAAAACTGCCTACTTTGCCTATGTCTTCAGATGACCCTGATCTGCAAGTACGCACACAAATGGTCCTGTGCTTACATGCACATGGGTGCACACACCCACACACCTTTTGGACTCAGAATTTTACGTGCACAGGTATGCAGGACAGGGAATTTGTGTGTCTGGAGTCACAGACCTCACTGTGAATATTGTTCAGATTGGTATCCACTTTTGAAAACTTAACTCTCAAGTTTTGGAATTTTAGAGGAACGTGAAATAATAATTTATGACAGCCCTGGTTTCTGGTGTTCTAGCTTATTTCTTAGACTTCTTTAACCTGTGGTGTTTATTGCAAAATGCAATATTTATTTTCTTTCACAGTTTAATGCGTTTTGTTTTCTCAACCTCTGGCAGCAAAAAAATAGCTGTGACGTTTCTAATTTCTCTGTAGTTATCTTCTGTTTTTATTTTATTTTCTCCCTCTGTGGCTGGCTTGCTACACTGTTTTTACCTGGTAGGAATGTAAAGCCAGGAACCCTGTTAGCCTTTCTTGCCTCAGCAATTAAAAAGCATTAGGTCATGCTCCATACTTAGTCCCCTTTGGTCTTCTCTGCAGTGTTACTGAGTTGTTTCCAAATGTAGTGGGTAATCGTCCTGTGTTAAGAGAGAAGGATTCATTGTGACAGCCTTGTGCTTACTTCTTAATAACGAGTAGATTTTAAATAATTTATGGACAAAAACAGGCTCCCTTGAAATTCTGGCTGTACCTGTCTCCTTGATGTTTTAATGAGCTCTTGATTAGTTGCAGACACGTTAAATGTGAGCCAGGAAACATTAGAGCCAAAAATGAGGAGGGAGAAAGAAAACATGGCATCACTGAATAAGACATTTAACTGCTTTAAGTCTCCCAGTGTTTGCAGGAAGAAAAGCTAATGCATACCCTGAACAGCCTCTTGTTTGGGGTGTACATGCAGGGTAAGACAACCCTTTCCTTCATGGTTTGTACCAAATCCTTATTCTGTGCACGTACCTGTGGTGACAGAAGAAATAGAATTGAGTTTTATGGGTAACTTGCACAAACATCTGCTCCATGTGACAGTCATGGATCTAAATCCTGTTCCTGCCTGAAAATTCAGACTCATGCATACACAGATTTTTAAATTTTTTTTTAAAATTAGTTCTAAAAAGCTCTCTGGGATAAGTTTTCCCTGGTATATAAAACTCCTCTAGCATTAAATTCAATTAAAGTCCATTATACAACCTGTGTGTTGTGAGTCAGTCCCAGGATTGCCTTTATCAGCTCTATATGATCATACAAGACTAAGAATATTATTACTTTCAGGCATCCACCGTGCTTCTGGTGAATCCCTGACATCCCCTGAGGTTTTCTGGGAGTAGATTACTGGTTGCCTTTTGTGTTGATTATTTTGCCGTTTTATTGTACCTTCATAGGAAAGGGAATTTGATCTGATTATAGAGAATGTCCTAATGGGACCTGATGGTGAAATAATGAAATGGAGAATTATTTTCTAGAGATGGTATCATTTAGTGATGAAAGTTATGTACAGTAGAGATAACTTGCCTTGACAGTGCACAAAGAATACGGTCACAAACTTCTATGCAAACATCTAGCTGGGTCCAAAAATGGGACTTCAGCCATAAATATCCCTCTGAGTTAATATTTTGTTCTTTTTAGAAATTATCAAGTACAGACCTGATGAACCAATGTGTTCCTGCCAAGTTTCAAGACTACTCTGCAATGTTAAAGAAATGGATTTCTGGCATTTCAGAATTTGTGTTTCATTTTTTTCTGGGATGAAGCTCAGGAGGGACTGTTTACAAGAGCTTGTAGTGATAGGACAAGGGGAAACAGTTTTAAGCTAGATAAGGATAGATTTAGATTAAACATTAGGAAGAAGCTCTTTACTATGAGGGTGATGAAGCACTAGAATAGGTTGCCCAGAGAGGTGGTAGAGGCCCCATCCCTGGAGACGCTAGTGGACAGGCTTGATGAGGCTCAGAGCAACCTGATCTAGTTAGAGGTGACCCTGCTCATTGCACTGGGGTTGTACTGGATGAGCTTTAAAGGTCCCTTCAAACGCAATGCATTCTACGATTCTATGATTTTGAAATGCCAGCTTCCCTTTCAGGGCTTCTTGTCATCCACTGGATTTTTTCTTTATGACTTTTCCTTATGACTAAACAAATATTTTTCTAGAAAAAAATACTTTGTTGTCAGCTAAGACATGTTTTCTTTTCCCTTCTGGGAAAGTTTTCATCACCCAAAACATTATTGTTATTTCACTTCTGCTATCTGGATCTGGTCAGTCAAGAATTCTCACCCTGTGCGGGTACGTTGCAGGGAGATAGAGCTGTTGGCAGACAGAAATATTACAGTGTGCTCAAGATCTTGTGAATCATGCCATGAGCCCATGCTGCCCAGCACACTTAATGCAGGACTCTGATTTGTTTCTTATTAGCTCTTGGGACAGCTGGGTGTGATGGTGCTTTCATAAATATTTGCTCTCACTGGTGACCTGCACAAGCTGGTTTCTTAAATGAGAGACTCCATATTCCCAGAGAAGAGAGAAATGAGCTGGCTTTTCTTTTGTCCGTGTTCCTATGCAATGTTTAGTGAAAAGCCCAGATCTAACTCAGGTGGAGAGATACTAACTTAATGTGTGTAAAGCAATTAAGCTGAGAGTAAGAACCAACATGAGCACTTACTCTCGTTTAAATGTTAGCTAGAAATGTCACTTCTTCCCTTTAGTTTTGCTTAACAAGGTGTTAGAGATATACACAGCTTCCTGAAATGGAAAAGTAACAACTCTTTCCCCATGGTGCAGTTCTAATCTATACTGCCCTCAGAGAGCACAGGCTTGCTTTGTCTTGATTTCTAGCTCTAAGGTGCGGTTTAGTAGTACAAAGATGAATGGAGAAGCCGCTCACGCTTATGTAAGGAGTCTTTGGGCATCAAGCCTGTGGAGCTTTTAAGAAAAGGAGAAGAAACACTGGGCACCCTCCCTCAGAATGTCTTTCAGTACAGTTATAAGTACCTCAAAATGCATTGCATTTTAAAGTGATGCTCCACAGCAGAGAAATTAGGCTGTGGGAAGAAGGATGACAGAGAGTTCAGTATCTTTCCTTGCAATCCCCACTAGTACTGCTTCTGCTAATTTACCACCTTTCAGGCTGCAGTCTCCAGGGTTTATGTTTGTCAGAGTCTGCCACAACCTACAGTCGGTTGTAAGTGTTCCCTTTACACATCCAGGGCCAAAACTTTGTGCCAGGAATTTACCACAAATGGGAGTGTTTTTCTTGTCTGGAATAGCTTTGTCATTTAATATCAAAATGCAACAGTCCTCCAAAATGCTTTATTTCAGTTTTTTTTTCCCAGAAACATTATGATGTCAAATAGTCTGTATTTGCTCACACAGGATCATTGTTTCACAGCTGACTAAGGTTCTCTTGACCTCAAATGCAGGGTAAGAAAGCCTATAATCCCTCATAAGCTTAGGTTGACTCAAGACATTAGCTTCGGCAAAGTTTCTTGCCACATTTTAAATGTAATATGGATCTGTCCTAGCCAACTGAATTAGATTCCGGTGAGTATATCTGGTCAATAAAATGGAATATGGAGACCTGAGGTATTTCTGACAAGGCAAGGTACTGGAGGTGTGACTCTGTCAGCTATTTCCGTTGGTGAGCTGCAGTATATACCTGACGACAAAGCCACACCACTATTCTTTTTGCAAACATATTTAGCTGTTGTCTTTTGAGAAAGAGGGCTGCACTGCATCTTTAGGTACAGTCCCTTTCCTATCACAGGGAAAGGGCAAGCCCTTATCACAAGAATATGAACCCTGAGGGATGCCATCTTTAATTATGAAAATACACATTCTAATTTCTTTTGTCGGAGATTGGTTTGTACAGGGAGCCATGGAACAGGTGCTGGAGAATCCCAAACTATTATGGACTTAGAGCTTTGGAAAGAAAGGTGTGTCTTTTTGTGTTGTAAATGTCTGGCGTATAGACTTTCTCAGTGAATAGCTGTTCTACTACTATAGAAACCAAAAATACCAAATGGGTTTCTCTTTTGAACGGCATCCTTGAGCATACACTGCTTCAATAACTTGCTAACATCTATTGTCTGCAAAGGCAACAGTACAACATGGGGAGGCAAGAGGATCCTTTTGACATTTTATGAATGTTACAAGACTGTAGTGGCAAGGTGAGATCTGCAACATTTCAAAGCCTTATTTTTCTTCAGTATCTATTTGTCTCATGCCTTTGTGCAAAGAGGCAATGTCAAGGGGAAAAATAAGCCTTTAAATATTTTAAAGTGCCCATTTAGGATTCATTTATCAGAGAACAGAATCCCAAATGTCAAACAGTATTTGATAGTTCTCTGTAAAATCATCATTAAGAATTAGCCTCATTTGACATTTTTAAGCACTTAGACCTATCCAAAAAAAAGTCAAGTGAAGAATTATCTATTTCATGTTCTGTAAGTTTATCTCTATCTGTAAAAAATGTCAAGTGAGACATTATGCCACTGCTGAATGCCTTTATGCAGGCTGCGCTGAGTGTTAGTATATCCAAAGCACGCACAATCTTCACCTTGACTGTTTCTTTTTTTTCTTTCTTTCTTTTAATGTTTTAGGAAACTTCCCATTATTACACCACATCGCTAAAACTCTGTTGCTAGTCTCAGTAGTGACCAACCAGCCTAAGCAAGTAACTGATGTCTTGAACTGTGCTCTCGAGCACTGTTTGGAACCACAGCCATGGTATATCTGCAGCATGCTATGAGACATAGAGCAAAGAACCATGTTGGTAAATTTTTTGTCTCTGCTGAGTTCCTGCATTGTGAACTGGTTAATATGGAGGTGCATTTGGGAAAGTCATCTTCAGCTGTGCCTGTGTGTATAGCAGTGAGGCTCAGCTCTCCCCAAGTGCACTGTCCTTACAGGTGTCCGTAGCCAACACAGGCAATTTGAACAGAAACTGCCACAGATTAAAAAAGAACAACCACTGACACTCTCTCCCCAAACCCAAATCTGCCCACCCCCAAAACTTTCTGCAGCCCAAGTAAAGAGCCTACATATGATAGTATGTGACATTTCATGTGCTGTGGGCACTACGTACAGAAGTGCATTAGTAATACTCTCTTCTGGGTGGGCTGTGCTGTGTTCAGCAGCTCTGCAGACAATGGACGTAGCATAAAAATGTTAGAGAAGGCAACGGCTTAGTCTGTTCATGTTGCTCAAGGAACATGTGTTATAGTGGTTATGAGTACGTGCTGAGATAGGATGACTAGTTAGTGATATTATTGTTTGGTATAACTCTTTCTATCAGTGGTCACAGATGTGAAGGTTTTTGTTTGATCGGTAAGTTCAGGCTTTTGCTTTTAGTCTGTGTTTAGACAAGCAGTGAAATGTCCTCATGTGATTAGGAGGAGTAAAAAGATTTGGCAAGTTCTCACTGTCCTCTTCTCTGACAGTGGTTTTGCTCCTTGAAGTAACTGCTTGGCAGATAATATCAGCTGTGAATTGAGCAGAGAACGTCCCTTGGTTCTAGCTCAGTATGATTTTTTTCTGAATCCTCCATGTGGAAAGCTTATGTTGCTCTGACTGACAGGGCATTTTCAGGGAGTAATGAGTAAAGATGGAAGTCCATGAGCAAATCAATCGAATTTGTTTTGGCAACATTCTTTCCCAATATTCAAGACTGTCATTTTAGTTATTTCAGGAGCTGGGTGAAGGAGATCATAGCCACGGACTCCCATTTGCTAGATGATGTAAAACTTGGTGAGAGTAATAGGTGCCCAAGTGAGAAGAGGTGGACTTTGAAGTACAGTCAGGGTCAGTATCTCCTTCCAGTACTGTAGCTGACAGATGTATAGTGAAGGTGCCGAGTCTGATACTGGCATGTAGTATCTTCTCACTTCACTCAGAACTAGTGCTGTAAGGCCAAACTGCCAAGGTGGGAGAGGAAAAGGCATTCCTCGGTTCCAACTAGTAGGATCTTACTCTTGAAATTTTTTGCATCTGTGAAACATGTCTGTTTTCCTCTCTTAGCTGGAATCAACTCACCTCCATGTCAGAAGGAGGTTTGCAAATAGCTTCTGCTGGTACAGAATTGAGTTGTAAACCAGCTGCAATTGCTAGCTGCAGCTGGAAAAATTGCAAGCTAAAGGTAACCATAAGCTGAGGTTCTTGTTCATTTGCTCTTCATTTCAGGACATCTCTTCACAGGCTCAGTTCTTCTGTCTTTCCACTCCAAATCAATTCTCTTCAGTGATTTTACTTTTCAGCTGAGTCTCTGATAACTAACTGCACTTTCTGAAGTTAACAGCAGGTTTTTGCAGACAGTGTTTTCTTCTAGCAGTGATAATGCTCTATGTTTAGAGTTATTACCAAGGGTTGGAGTGTGCAAACCAAGGTCACTGCTAACCCTTGTGTACCCCATCGGGGGGTGCAGGAAGTGAAAGGCTGCACCTGTGGGGAGGAGTGGCCAGGACAGGTGACCCTAAACTGACCAGCGAGGGATTCCATCCCATCTACGTCATATTCAGTATAAAGCTGAGGGATCACGAGGGTCTTGACCCTTCCCATCTGCCTTTGGGACCCTTGCATTCCACTAGCCTTTGCTTCCCTTAGAGGCCTTCTTCCCTTCTTGGACCTTTTTGTGCCTTTCTTGCCGATTTGTTTGTTCCTAAGCCCATCTTCTGAACGCGGTTCCCATCTGCTGCTGAGCCCAGTCAGGGACTTTGCCAGAGCCTGCTCCACAGCCTCAGTGGTGACGGTGACATACTTGCCATCTGGGGGAGGTTGGGTTTGATACTGGTTTTGTATATGTTCCATTTTATTATTACTATCTTCATTAAAGCTGTTTTCGTTTTTTAATCTGGAAGCTTCTCTCTCCTTCCCTTCCTCATCTCCCATTTGGGAGGGCAAGGGGCCAAAGGTCTCTCTCCCTTAGTCTCTTTGTCTTCCTCTGTTTGCGGCAGGGAAAGAGGGGTTAACAGAGAGCATCTGTTGTAGGTCTGGTGGGTTGAATCTAAACCTCAACCGTATCCCTCCTTATACATGTAATCCTCCTGCCACACCCCTGGCACAAACAGAGGAGAGAGAGCTCAAACTTTTGCCTGGCTCTGAACTTGTTTGGAACTTTCTTTTTGTTCTTTCAGAGTAGACAGCTGACCTTGGAGAGAGTAACAGAGATCTAAAGCAGTGGTGCAGTAACTCAGTCAGTTCTGCCAGGCAGCTTCCTTCATTAGAGAGCCCGACAGATCTGACTGCCAGGATTCGGGATTAGTCTCTGAAAGCTACTCTCTGGTGGCAGTGGACAAGGGATGCACACAGCATTTTTTTTTTTTTTCTGCATCAAAACAGGACTGCAAGCAAATAGGACAGTTTCCTACAAGCTGCAATAACGTGCTGTTTAATTCTATATGCACACACGTATGGGCATATATGTATACATGTGTATGTATATGCTCAGGAAGGAAGAAAGAATGAACAAATACCCAGGAGTTGGAGTGAGGAGCATGGCATAAAGAGAATGACAAGTATCATCTTTGATACACAGTCATTTAAAACACAGTTTGTCCTGTACAGCTTTACATACTCCTTTTATTTATGTATGCTTGCATGTGGGGGTGCATAAACAGATTTTTAGCTGTATATGTTACTTCAACTTGAGATGTGATGTTGAAAAATTTATGGCTGAAAATGGCAGAGGAAATGAGCATCAAGAGGAAAAATATAGCAGGTATATAAGCCACAGGAAGCTCTTAGGAGACATGGAAAGGCACTAACAGCTTCATCAAAGTGGAAGGTAGCCTTTTATCATTGCTCAGCACCTGATCTGGCCTAATACCCCAATGCCTATCTGTTTGTTAGCAGTAATCTAGAAATCTGTCTGAAACACTGCAAAATCAAGCTTCATGCATTTGTGCTCCGCTGTTCCCCACAATCCTATTAAAATCAATTTGAAGACAGAAGCTACCCCTAAGAAAGGGGTGATAAGAGCCAAATCTGGCTACCCGGTTTGTTGTGGGATAAAGAATGATTATGTGATTAAACTTCTTTTGTTGTTGGCTTTCAGAGCCACATGGGCAGACATAGATTTTCATGAATATAATTACCATTCTGTTTATAAGTGGATTTCACCCTGCGTGTTCTGGGTGTCTGTGATGAGTTATGTTAACTGCATTGTGTCGGGGCTGTACCCTGAAAAGAGAATGGCATGTGCTCCAAATCAGTATGTTGCTATGTTTATTATTTGTTCCCTGCAAGTGAAGAACTGCTCTCACCAACCATGCAAGAGTTCTTTAAGGCTTTTTCCTCTCCAGAATTTCAGTGTATGAGCAGAAGAGAAAAAACAGATGTTCTCCCTTTTCCAAGATATAAATCCTGACATCCTTTTTTCTTGCAGGCTGAATGTTTTTCTGGTGTCACACTGCTGTGGTTCTTCTTTGCTCTTTACATCTAGCAGCTGAGCTCTCAACTTAAGGCTGCAATATCACAGTAAAAATGTTTAACTTCATACATTGAAAGCTTTACGCGCTTTATGGGCAACTGAAACCAATAAAGTCAGTGTAATGCATGCAACTCCTAGCAGCGTCAGAGAACACAGCAGATGTCTTATCAGACTTTTAATTACATAAGTCTGATTTCACTCATGAAAAAGTTTAGGCAAGAACCTACTTCATTTCACTGAACCTTCCCGTACTGAAGCCAACACCCCTGCACTGATCCCCAAATCCCTGCACTTTGGGTTGTGGTACGGGATGAGCACTTTGCTAATGCCAGTGCGTGAAGAGTCAGTGAGAGAGGAAACTTCAGGATAGCATGCAACTTGCGAATGCCTCCTTTAGCTGGGCCATTTTGCGGTTGAGGCTATGCTAAGAGATACCTTCTTTCTACAGCTTGGTGAGTTGGTTTCTCCCTGGCCCTGGACCACTGATGCCAAGTGTAGACGGAATTGCAAAGAAGCTGAGATCCTGAGCAGTGACTGAAAGCCATTACAGCATAGGGATGTGTGTATGATAGATGCTAGAAAGATCTGTCTCCAGCTTGTGCCAAGGTAGACATAAGTGACCTGCATTTTGTGTGACTTCACAGGACTCCTCCTGCAATGAGGAGTCATCCTGGAAACATCTGTTCAGAAAAGGAGAATAAGTATTTTCCAGGTGAACATCACTTTGAAATGCAAACCATTATCTTTGCAGGCTTCAGTTATCTCCTTTATGAGTCTGTCTCTATAACAATTCTTTTAAAGGAATGCACCATACACAGTGGGAGAGCTCTATTTCTACAAGGGAAACCACAATACTTTAAAAAAACAAACAAAAACTAGCTCACCACCACCAACAACAAAGAACTGCAATATCAGAGGAATTAATATAGTAACAAGGAGAGGAGGCAACCTCTTGAAAATTGAGAGTTGGAGAGATGTGCGTTAAAATAGCTGTAATGAGCTGGATCCATTGCTGCTGTTAACACTGAAAATACTTTGAAGTTAGATGCTACAGACAAAATGCCCTTCAAAGTGAATTGGCTGCAAAGAAAGGGAAGAAGCCTCCAAAGTTTGCAAAGAAGTGTGAGAGAAAAATATTTCCCCCAGTTTGGAATGGAGTTGAAAAGGAATGAATCTTATCACCCAAAGGATAAAGAGCAAGTTAAAAAACACCTTCAATCCTTGTCTGCTGCTGATGACCCTGATTGACTTTGAGACAGTAACAAAAGCTTAATCTTGTTTGCAGTGTATTGAGAGATGGCTGGGGGAGATTGACTGTGAAAGGGTAGCCTCTGATCTGAGCTCAGAATGACACACCAAAGGTAAATTGTTTTAGAAGTTCCAAATACCATTACATTTTCCCTTGTAACTTTGCTTAAACCTTTAAAAATTTTGTCTGCCCCACAAAGGCACAAAGCAAATTCAATCACTTTTGCACCCAAGGAAAATTCCAGAAGTCCTACCAGGTAGATGTATGTGGATGGAGGGATGAGTGAAGATTTTGGCCAGTAAGAGCAAGGCTTCTATCACTGATATAAGGTAAAAATGGTTAAAAACTAGATATGCCTACAGGTAACAGGTATTTATTGTTATTAACAAGTCAGATTTTCATTACTAACTATTCCAGCATCCAAACTCATTTCTAGAGGAGACATTCCTAAGCAAAGAAATTTAAGAGATTTTGGCAAATTTTCAGTCCCAGGGAAGCAGAGAGTGAGGTTTCCTCACCCAAGGAAGTGGTTGGTTGAAGGTGCTGTCAGTTGTCCTTCCGTAGGGAAAGAGAAAAGCTGGCTGTGGTGGCCTAGCAGTATGGCTGCTCAGGGTGGGTTTTGTGTTTTCCTGAGGAACTAAAACACATGCTTAATGAAAAAGAAAAAAGTGATTCCTCTTTCTTCAGTTGATGTGTAATTGCAGCCTTGTAGCTAGCAAGGTAGACACAGCATGAAGTTAAATGAGCCTGGCCAAAATCTGGCATGCTTGTACTGGTGTTAGCCTGTGGTAAAATACTGTTCTGGAGACTGCAGCCTTGGCCAGCTACTGAGGACAGATTTTTATGTGTGGAGAGGAGAGTGGGAAAGGAATCAGGGCAGGGAAAGCCCAGCAGAGTCTTTGCTGTATCTGATCTAGGACATTGAGTATACGGCAGATTTTCAGGTAGCTGAACGATCTCCATGCTATACTGCACTGTGCAGGAAAATTTCCTTTTGTACCTTAGGATGTTTTCACCTGCAATCACTGTCAGTTATACCTTTATATCTCCAGCGCCTCATCTCTCTTTGGGGGGCAGGGGGAATCTAACCATTCTAATCAATGTCTGCTTTTAGATATCCTATTTAGCATACTGCTAACATGCCTTACAATAAGGCATAATTATTTCCTTTTAAACTTTTCTCTCAACTTTCCCCTCTTTTCTCTTCAGAGGTGTTTTATTTATCAGAGCATGAATTCATACATTTGAGATCAGAGTACTTCATGCTTTGCTTCAGCACAGATCCTTAGCAATTAGAAATTATATGAAAGGCAAATATAATTGAATTCTTGTCCTTGCAGTCTACTAGCTTTGTGATTCACCCTTTGATTCAGAGCTCCCACATTTTATCTATTCCCTTCACAGCTTTTTAATTTTTCTCTCAGAATTTGTTACTTCTTTTGGAAAGGCAGTACCCTCACTTGATGTTGCTTCCCCCTCCAAAATACCTTCCTTTTTTAATTTAAATTTTTCTTTTTTTTTATATCCTACAGTTAGTTTAAGGCAGCAGTGATTAAAATCTTTGAAGCTGAATAGCCAAAATTCAGTTATGGATAGCAGCAGACTAGTTTTCCCAATCCCTGTTGTCCAGCACTTCAAGCACTAAACCCAAGGCAGTGCTCTCATCCCTCTGGCACGAAGCTGTTCCCACTGTCTGCTCCTCTGACCCTGCTGTGTGCTCCCCTCCGCCCTTACCCCCCAGCAGCGCTGGGTGCTGGGCTATAATGGCAACGGAGAGGTAGGTGAGGAACCTCATTTTCTTCCCCTTTGCAGCAGGGAGGAAGAAGAAAGATAAGGCCAAAGGTGGAGGCAGACACATGGTTGAATTAGTGGAGCC
>JAVSBS010017950.1:40620-78879 GCA_033124195.1 Coracias cyanogaster
TGGAGCCACTAATCATCTGAGCCACTTGGGAAGTGCTGTGAGGTTTAGGAGGTGTGTGTGTTTGCACACACCTGTGTCCTTTCCACCTGCACACGTGTAGAAGCGTACACAGACAATCACTGTCCCTCTCACCTTCATTTTCTCTGTCACAAAGACCAACCTGGAGCTCACTAAGGTCACTAAAAAAGTGACCTCTACTAATGTGAATTAAATACTTCACCGCTGTAGCTCACACAAGTGCCCCATTCTGCTTTTACGTTGGATTGTAGAACAGCCATGTTGTCACTCTGGGTTGCCAGTTACACCCATCCTATGGGTAGTATTTCAGCATATTTGTGATTGTGTAACACTGCAGCTTCTACTTGTTTTCTTTTTCAGGCAAAGAGAGAAGAGAATTAATATTACAAGTCTGTAGAAAACCTCCAGAACTACTGTCAATATTTTACACTGCTTTACATTTTTTAATGCTATTTTTTTGTGAGTGCAGGAGTGTTGTGTTGGTTTAAACACGGCAAGAAATGTATCTGTTGTTTAGATCTCACTATTCTCTCTTCCATTTAATGGTTACTATAGAATTAGCCTTTTTCTATACATTTCATATCTGAGGTAGGTCCCTGCTGCAATCACCTAATACCTTCACTTCTCCAGAAACAGCCAAACCCTTCAGGAATTACATGCTCTGATTTTGGAGTGGTTAGATATGGCTTAAAACACTCAAGAAAGCAAGTTCCAGAGAACTGATAATTGACCAGTCTTTTTATCTGTTGTGAAGAGTTTTCTTTCCTTTGATTTTTAGGACTAAAATTATGATTGTGTAACTCAGAAAGCTGTAGTATATAAACTGCATAACCTTGTGAGTATGATCAGAGAAACATTTTATTTCAGATATGGAATTTCTTCCACTTTCTCTTTGTTTATAATTGCTACAAATAATATCCCCCCCTTGTCTTCTTCCCTGTTGTATGATGACCTCACTCTCCCCAGGCTCCTGTAGGCAGGATATACTTTCACTGCTTCCTTCCCATCCCATTCCTGTACCCTCCTTCCATATGGTTTCCATGTCTTCCAGTGAGGACTAGCACCTTTGGAGAGCTAAGTTTGCTTCAACAAATTCTTTCCTCCTTCATCCACACATGCATGTGCACACACCTTGTGTTTTGGGCGTGCTGCCAGCACCACACGTGTGCACACTTCTCGTTTTGTGGTGTGCTACTCACTTGAGAAATATCAGAGTAGCATAGGACTGAATGCAGAACTGTACAGATTTGGTGAGGAAATAAGGTGTCTTAAGCACACAGTGGGCTCAGCTCACAGTCCTTTTTTTTTTTTTTTTTTTTTTCCCCAGAACATGGACTTTGTGGATTGTTATGACTAGTAGCATCCTACTAGAAAGACTCTAGACAACATTGTCCCTCTGACTTTTCAAAGTGTGTTGGGAGTCTGAACTCCAAACTTAACCATGTTTTTGTTTGAGTATTTTAAAATTCTGTAGTCTGTTTTTCTGTGTCCTGGCTTTGGCTGGGATGGGGTTAATTTTCACAGGAAGATGGGAGGGGCCACAGCCAGGATAGTCAACCGAACCAGCCAATGAGTTATTCAATATCATACTGATGTCCTGCCCACTATATAAGGGGAGGGCTGCCTGGGGGAATGTTGAATGATTTGAGCAAGCTGCATTCAGGCGGTGAGGAGTTGTATTGGGTCTCACTCATTTTACATATTCTTTCATTAGTATTACTGTTATTACTGTTGTTTCTTCTCTCTTTGTGTTGTTCTGTTAAACTGTCCTTATCTCAACCCAAGGGCAAGAGACAACATGGTTCTTGGTTGCCAGCTGGGGTTAAACCATGACACTGTACAATACCACTTTGTTATTGTAGAGGTTTAGACATTGTAGACGCTTAGAGAAGTCTTCTTTATTCACCAGATATAAATATTTTTCTTTCTTTTCGACAGTAATTCCTACAAATTTAGCTTACCAAAGGCTGGGGGTTGGGGATTACGAAAGGAAAAAATTAACGGCTAAGTCATCATGCTACTGAAATGTATAGGATTTTTTCATATTTTAGCCAAAAGTCTTCATTTCTTAAGGTGTTTGCTAACGCAAAATGGTCTGTGAAAGGGCCAGCATATCAGTAATAAACTTTAATCTAAGTTGCATGGCAAATCCTTTCCATTTCATATTCTATTAAGTTTGAGGTCCTCAGAAAGTTTTCTAGAAAACCCTCCAGGCAACTGACTAAATTAAAGAGAGGTATTACGGGCAGAGAAGACAAGTAGAGACATCAGCAGTGAAGGATAAGTGTTAAACTATCTTTCTCTGCATAATAATTTTATTGCCTGGCTTGATGTAGCGTAATGTTGGAGATATATTACCCAAAGTAAGTAATACAGTGCACCATTAGACACATTACACATCTTAATTATTTACAACATAATGTTAAAACTTTGGGTAGAACGTAATTACTGTACTCCATGAAAAAATCAATGGCTACTCCAGCAATGTAAGTAAACATTAAAAACTGTGTTTCATGAACACACGCACTTGGCAACCGTTTTGTGAATGTGTTTTATAAGCTAATTTTGGTTTTGGTCAGACGAGATACAATGGCTCACAAGCAGAAAATAATTTTGTCTGCCTTGAAGATTTGCTCTTCTTTTGAGTAACGAGGGATGCTTCCTGCTTCAGTCAGCAGCAGCAGAATGCAGAGACCCAGGCTGGAGTCAAGTGCATGGTGCTTGACAGGACTGAGCTTGCTTCACAGCCTGTAGCCTAGGGCTCTCTCTTGCCAATTTAAAGCATAAGGTAGGCTTATTTCTGCAATGAAAAACCGGACATATCCTGCACTTGCACTGGTGGTAAGGTATGAGCACAGGTAGGAAATGAATCCCTTGTGAATTCTATTCTAAAGAACTGGGAGCTTAAGGAATGAAACTTGCAGAAAGCTCAAGATCATTCAGTTAAACTAATCAGGGTGATAGAAGTGCAATATGAATTTAACATGTAGCCCTACTCGAATCTTCAGTCAGTTTTGCTAGGAATTTGTATGACTGCATTACATATAGGCCCTGTCTAGAAATATTTATAAAAGACGCCACACATGTATCAAACAACAGATTTGTCAAAGATGAAATTCTGGCTTTCCAATTACTTTTAATGAGACACGTTTCACTTGCAGTGTCTGTAGTGGATCTGTTAGATTTGTCTTTCAAAGAGTTTCAAAACAGAAAAGGCAAGTAAAGCCAATTATGCTGAACTGTACATCAACTCAGCATTTTTCTTGCAAGCACTTCTTCGGTCCCAGGGAAGCGTTCAGAGGAAGCAGAAGATAGTGCAGGTAGCTCATCTATGAACGTTACTCTGTGATGTTTCCTGTCTGAAGGAAGTTGTGTAGCACCCCTCACAAGCTTGTGACTGAGGCTGAAGAATTCCTTCGGAGTACCATAACCCTTGAACAGCCCACCAATACACTGAGGAAATGAAGAATTTTACACGCAATGCTTCATGGCGTTCAGGAGAGCTACTCTAGATGCCGTGCTGATGCAAGATCAGAACCAGTCTCCTTATATTACGTGCAGCAGGATGCCTTCTTTTCGTACTTGGGGACTTGCCTTGCATAGGCAGCCCATCAGTGCCTGAGCAACAGATTTTCAGGAGACACTGGAAGGCTCTCCTCATCTGCTTGCCATTTGATTCCGTTGTTTTGCTTTGGTTTCAATTATGGTTGTTGTCTTTTCTTCCAGCATTGCTGTTTGCAGATTTACATTTCTGACTCTAACAGAGAACCATAGCAGCAGGTGTTGTAGAGATCAATCAGATAAATAAATGATACATTTAGAGTTCATTCTTATGCACGATTCCATTAAAATGAATAACTCTAATAGCACCTGGCAGGCATGTTTCAGTGTTTGGGTAATCTACCAGAAGTACAATGTTCTGTTAAAGGATAGTATCTTTCAAGCCCAGGTGATTGATTCTTTTGTTTCACTCTTTGAAAGAATTAACTGTTGCCCTGCCATTTATCATATAAAAGCTTCTGAAAAATAGGCTTTAAGTATGGTTTTGTATAAGTTGTTCTTCAGCCTTTCCCACAGTAATTCGAGTACTTTGCAGTTGTCCGTTAAAAGGATGTGACTCAGAGCTGATGTGGGAGATTGCTCCTGTTCAAATCAAGAGAAAGAAGTGTACAGTATGGATTTTATCCAGGTTCAGATAAATAATTCTTTTTTTAATGGGAGGCATTTTCACAACAGTCCCCACCTGTGTTGCAAGGCACAGTGGAAGTAGTACTTTGCCCTCTGGTTGTTAGGGGTTGAGTTTGTGGTCAGATGGTTGCATCAGCTGGCTTCTTTGGATGGTCTTGTTGAAGGTGAGCTGCAGACAGTCCTGATTTACTTATACAGCTGAAAATTTTTACTTTTTTAGGCTTCAGTATTAAGTCCTCTGTGTTTTGTTCTGTCTGCAAATGAGTGATTAACATAGAGATCTATTTTTGTTTTTCTTTATTTTGATAAAATATTGATCAAGAAAGAACCTCTATCACCACGTCTCTGTAAGAAAAAGATACTAGTGTAGCCTCTCTATTTTCTGCCTGCACTACAACGAGTGGTATCCCCCTTCTGCCATTAATAATAATTTTATTCCACATGGGTAAAGAAATGAAGATTGACATTGATGGTTCTTCATACAATTACTCTGTGATTACTGAAACACTGAAGGAGGGATTGCAGCTCATGTCAATGTACTTTATAGCTTTATTTCAGAGCATGTAATACCATACCCTTGATGTTAATATTCAGCTAGTGCTTTGTAGCGCCCAACCTTTCAAGCTGTTCACAACAGCATTACTTTGATTTAACAGAGACAAACATGCCTTTCATTGGCCTGTGAGGTACGTGGGTTTGTAAACGGTTTTTCTTATATCACTGCACTTTATGACTTACTTGTCCTTTTTCTCTTTCATTTTTTAATTGTTATTGAGACAAAGATTGAGTTCTTTAAGAAAAGTTTCTTCTTGTGAGCCCTATGCTTACTCTAGAGTAAGGAAGAAACCGTTTTTCCTTAAAGCTGGTATTCTGAGTTAGTTTGGGAGACATTTGATTCTGAATGTGTGTATGTGCCTGCGTTAACACTCAGTTTTAACTGACTTATTAACTGAAATCATCCATTTATCCTGAACTTAGAAATAAGCGTTTTAGAACATACAGATCTTGCTCAAGTACAGCATTGTACTTCAATGCAGAAAAGATATTTCTTCCAGGTGGTGGAAGAAATTCATGCTTCATGGTGGTGATCTGATGGTCTGAACCTAAGATTCTGAAGGAAGCAAGTGGAGAATATGACCAGTTGTTTGGTGGGTTTGTTGTTGTGGAAAAAAAGAAAAAAAAAAAAAGCCTCTGTTATATTTTTCAGTGTTGTAATCTCTTCATGACAATTTTCTTATAGCACAACTATACTATATGTTAATTATATTTTAATTATATGCTAATTAGTTCCCATACAGGTGTTTTTGTTAATGTTATGTACTTTACAGAAGTTAACTAGGGCCCTGCTTTCACCCTGAGCCCTGAAGTGTGGCTGACTGTGTGGTGGTCTCCTCCTTCCTTCCTCTGCAAAGGGGTCATGGGCAATATGGTCACTGGTGAGAGAAGGGCAACAATAAGTTTATCTGTGGGAAGGAAGTACTCCTAAGTAGGTATCTTCCTGTCTCTTCCCACCTCTTGCCTTCCTTCCCTGTTAGGATGGGGACTTGCTGAGGAAGAACCTGCCAGAGGTTCATTTCTATTAGCTCCCAGGCACAGATGGGATCTTAATACAACAACGCTTCATTGCTGTTTTCCAGTGTTGGAAGACATAAAAAGATTGCGAGAACGTTCAATTCAGTGCTAACATCAGAGTGGCTGTCTGAAACCATTTTTAAAAAGAAGATATTCTGTTTCAGGTGCTCAACTTGTCCTATGATGTTATTAAAGATTTTTTTTTTTTTTTTTGACGGAAAGGTGACTAAGCATTGGAACAAATTGTCATGGGAAATGAAGTCTTTAAGTCAAAACTTGATAGCAGAGTAAAAAGTAATTCATTTTCAGCCTTCAACTGGGATGCTGGTTTGGAAATTGGGGAAGAATATGTTGTGGACTGAAGAAGTGGCAAATCAGACATGGGCACTCATAATACCTCCATCAGTACACCTGAGTAAAGCCGGTGGTTGGTTGTGGAAGAAGCGTATTTGAGATTTCGACAGCTTACACTTCCCACTACACTTTGGCCATAAATCCAAAACTGTCCAACGAAACACGGAAGTCCTGGGAGGCTTATGAGAGTCACTTAATAAAAGGATACTTTTTTGGTTCCTTCTGTACAAGTGCAGCCTGTAGCGCAGCATTTTGTTACAAATAGATCCCAGTGAAGCTCTCCTTTCTGTAACATTGTGTGAATTTGGGATGAGTATGGGATTGGTTTTTGTTTCACTTAGCTATTACAGCTGGCAGGGGAGAAGGCTGTTCATGTAGGCGTCTGTAGCCAAAAATGTTATGTAAAATACAACCAGTTGATAATGTTTGGAGAACCTAGCTGCAGGAGATCACTGAATATATGAAACTTTGTTTTTCAGCCCAATTTGATAACTTATCCTTTAATACACAGAGCCAAAGACCTACAGGTCAACCTAACTGTAAGGGGGTTTGCCCACTTCTGTCAGTCCAGATGCTTTTATTCATACAAGCTGGGATGGCTTTCGCTATGTTTCAGTTGCATAACTGGCAGTGTTTGCAAATAGGCATGCTGTTGCAGCGATCGGCTAATGAGGTGAACGTAAATTCTGACCAAATTTTCATGTGTTAATTTATTTTCTTCTTGCAGCGAAATGCTCTACGTCTATTCCTTATTATTTATAAAACCCATCCATGTCTTAAGCAGCTTAGTGAAGACTAAAGTGCTGTAGAGGCACAGGCTATGAAACTGATAATGAAAATTTGCAGAGGATATGCCATATCATGACATAGTCGTTATGGGATATAGGGCTTTAATTAATTCACAAAAAGTCATAAATATCCACGGATTTGATGAAGGCGAGGATTAGAGGCTGCAACGTGCCTTAGACCTGTAGGGATCTGAAAGGTTTTTTGGGTAGTGTTAATAAACTGCGTCTCTTAGGGGAGAGAGTTTGAACACAGTGGAAATGCTTTCGGTAATGGTGGCAATTTTGAGCATTACAAGATGTGGAAAGCCTCGTGTCTCTAGGTAAACTGCAAAAGTAATTCTTCTTGAAAGCATGTCTTATTGCTAAGCATAATATATTGTGGAAATGGAAATCTGTGTGTGGATTAGACAGCTGATTGGTACAATGCAATGAATCCATTGGAGAATTCAGAAAGGATTTCAGGCTGTTTGCAGAATATGAAGGGTATTTGATGGAACTTGGCTCTGATTTCTCTAATTTGTACAATTATTGATATGTCAAGCACAGTGCTTTTTCTCTAGCGTAATATAATCTGTTTTTTAAAAGTTTAGTGGTGTATACATGTTTCTTACATAAAATTTCCCCTCCCTTCTTGTCTGGCAAAATTCGTTTATTTTAACTAGAGCAAATATACTGCAGATTATTCTTCTACTACTTAATTCATGCTATTTTAAATGTAAATATTATTTTCCTGACATTGTTACAAACATACTTCAAAATAAAATGCATTTTACAAAAAGATGGAAAGCACCTCCCAGCCAAGCAATGAGAAGCATTGACTCATTCAGCTGCAACCAGCTTCTAGAAGGTATATGGATGCTACTGATGCCGCTTCCAAACTGTATCAGAGGTGAGCTTGGCAACTTCTCTTCCTAGAAAGTTTTAATTGCAAAACCTTTCTCTGTGCCAGATACTATTCAAGCTAAACCTCAGCCAGCTGAACATTTGGGCACCTTCTGATACACCAGACTTTCAATCTGGGTATGGCCACATCCTGTATCAGCTGGGTGTTGGTGACGTACCCTTTGCAACAGACATTCGCCAACATCGAATGAGTTAACAGGTTGTACAGCCCTTCTTTCAGGCGGCGGGTAGGCCTCTGAGAAACCAGTTTTCATTGAAACTGGGGAATGTGGAAGAAGCGTATTTCAGGAAGAAGAGAGAATTAGGTTTTGGTCTGAATTTGTAGTCAGAAACCTGCCTTGTAATGAAGCCCTGATCAAAGACATATTGCTGGCTCAAGTAAGTGTTAAGTTTCAAAAATATCCACATTTTCAAATGACAGTGCACTACTATTAGAAGTCTATAAGGTAGGGAGATAGAGAAATTGATTTGCATTTATTTTTCTGTCAAAAAAATTGCTAGAAGTCTTCCCTCTGCTCTTGCAGATCAGGAAAGATTTAGGAGCAGTACTTATAGGAAAACCATATGTGTCACCTATCAATCCCCCAGCGATTGTCTGTATCTTCATTACAGTTACTTTATTTTAAATGTTTTTTGCTGTTTCCATAATGCTCCAGTCACTCAGTGTTAGATGCAGTAACTATTTAAAAGCCCGAACCATGAATTCTCTGACTTACAAGCCAAAGACTTCCAGGCATTTTACAGTGAAACAACCTCTTTGTAGTTACAGCTAAATTGATTAGATCAGAACGGGCTTATGGGCAATAAGGTTGCAAGAAACGGCTTGCTGAGTCACCCTGTGATCTCCTTATAAAAGAAACATGGAAAGCATGCTCTAAAGGCTAATAAAAATTGCATTGAGAACTTTGCAAGCACAGAATGAATGACTTCATAAACAGGTTTATAGCATAGCTCAAGTTTCTAGGCCATATAATCAACACTTAGCAAACCTTTTTTGAACTTGTAGATGTGTTTCAGTGTGAAAACACCTTGGGTAGAGTATTGTGGCATAAAATTATATTTTCCTCTGAAGCTACTCATACTACAAATCATTTTAGTACCAACATGAGCAGCCTCCATCAATCTTGCTATCTTTTTCCACAGCGTAAGTTACTTTCACTGTTCGCTTTTGATTTACAAGTCCCCAGAGTTGCTCAAGTTCCTCTGGTTTGGCTGGTGATAATGAGGTGTATCAGAGGGGAAAAGGTAGAAATGAGTCGGTGAAAACTGAATTTAAGGAAATTGTACTGCGCAATGTGGGGAAATGCAGGTAATTTGGCAGTATGATTGCCTTGTTTGTGTCTTTTAAGAGCATCTCACATGTCATCAGCCAGTGCTGTAACGTGTTGAATCATCTCAGCAACAATGATATCAGCAATAGAACACAGGGGGAAGTATAAAACTTTCTGCAGAGCTTGAGTTCTGTTTCCTTTTTTTGATGGAGTTAACCAGAGACAAAAATAAAAATGGTCAGTCTGTAATTCACTATCTTGAGCAGTTTATACTTGGTAAGTCAGTGAAGGTATTTGGAGAGGAGCAGAGGATGTGAAGAAGTAAGAGTACAACTACCAATATTTTGATAACTAGCACTATTAGAAGTGTGGCAAAACATTAATGGGTTATAGTGTTTGGCTACAGAAGTAGAAGAATGGATTTTATTAACATCATACAGTGAAAAATAGTCAGAGTAGGAACATGGAGCACACAAATGAGGACCCTGAGGAAGGAGAGACATGGAGTAGGTGATGCACAGAAGGATGACTTGTTGATGTGAAGGCAAAATGGAAATGTTGAAAAGTTTGAGCCTGAGCTGGTCTGAGGGCTTGGGGGTGTATAGATAGGAAGAAGAAGATGGAATGTGAGCCTGTGGGCTGGAAGTTTAGAGACAGGTTTAGCTCTAAGGGCTGTACGAAGATTGGAAGTGATGCCAGGAAGAGAAAACAGATGGTTTGGGAGAAAGATGTTGTTGACTGGAAAAGGACAGGGCAGACTAGCTGTTGAAGGAAATTATGCACTGTTGTTTTTCCTGGTTTTGAGTTAATTTGGCTTGGAAATAGTAGAACTGCTACCAACCACTATTTTCAGATCTTCCTCTCTGTAGGAAGCACAATGGAATTGTTTGTGACAGACCTGTATCTTTTGTACCATTACTTGAAAGTCAGTAACTTAAAAACTCAGCCAAACAAAAACCCTCAAAAAAACCCCGCAAACGAACCCCCAGTTTTGACATAGAAATCAATGGTTGTCATCTTACGGTGAAGAAATAAAACCTGGTAGTGGCTTTTCCTCTTGGGGAAAAAATACCTCTTATAAATGCTGGGAAGAGACTTGGCTTGTCATTAAAAAGGCTGTTTTGGTGATTGTGGGGTTTTGTTTTGTTTAAAAACTTGCTGACCCATAAAGAGTCAAGTTCAAGCATCTAGCTCAACAGAATCATGAGAACTAAATTTCACTCAGTGGGTGCCCTTTTACAAACATATCCAGCATTTTTAATTCCCTTTCTCTAACAGATGCTCATCATTTCTTGCTTCCCCCAAGTAAGAGTAGGATCATTCAGGGAAGGAATATCTATTATCTACTAAATGAAGGAAAAATTATTCATATTATTAAATCTCTGGGACAGTTTCAATGCTTTTATTTGGCTAAGCAGCTGTCACAGAATTTCCTCTGATTCATCTATCTTATGTGGTCTTCCAAATTATTAATGCTAATTATCCAAATATCATCACTTGTTTCAAATGCAGTTACACCACCCTCATGGAAAGATGTTCTACTTGTTCAAGAACAATGTTTCATTTACTTCTAGTTCTTCTATTGTTACAGTGCATGCAGATAAGATGTTTTCATAGCTTTCAGATTAATTCACTCTTAAATTGCTAATGTCATCATAGAATCTTTTATGTTGGAAAAGACCTCTAGGATCATCTAGTCTAACCGTCATTCAACATCTCCCTAACCCCTAGACCATGTCTTGACGTGCCACATCTACCCATTTTTTGAACATGTTCAAGGATGGGGACTCTACCACTTCCCTAGGCAGCCTGTTCCCATGCCTAACCACTCTTTCAATAAATAATTTCTTCCTGATACCCAATCTAAACATTCTCTGGAGCAACTTGAGGCCATTACCGCTTGTCCTGTCATTAGTTACTACCCTCAAGGAGATCGACGCTCTTGCTTAATTTTGTGTCATCTGCAAATTTACAGCAGGAGCACTCAACCCCCTCATCCAGGTCATCAATAAAGACATTAAACAAGACCGGCCCCAGAACTGAGCCCTGGAGGACACCGCTTGTGATCGATACAAAGCTGCTTGTAGTAAATAATAATGAATCATTACATTTGGCTAGCCATGTTATCTTTTGCAGTGGATCATGGTAATATTATGTATTAGATCTGTCACAGAATTGCTTCAGTAATTCTTTGTCATAGGATCAGACGCATTAACCATCAACAGCAATGTTTTAGTGATTTGAAAAAGGCTTGTTTGCTAGACCTAACCTTGGGTTACTATTTGGGCTTTTTTTATTCATCTGCAGAATCTCTTTCCAAACCACAATTTACAGCATGTATGAAAAACCAAGTCCTAGTGAGTACTTCTCAATTATGATTAGACACCCAATCATTTTAAAATTAAATAAAAAAGTTTTCAGCAAAGTATATTTAACTAATAAGGATTCTTTAATGGTTGTTTTGAAGATCTTATTCCTAAATCCCTAATTCTGATGAGAATATGATTAGGTAAAGCAAACTCAAACTTCACTGCCAATGTTTTTGTTAGTATTCTGCGCATAGTATGAATCAGTGAAATAAGCTCATAATTGTTGCCATTTCCTATAGCTGTCCCTTTGGCTTCAACACTCAGTACCTGAGACTTACAAAGATTGTTTCCCTCAGAGAAATAGTCAGGAGTACAAACTAGTTGTTGACTTAATAGGCATTCTTTTTTGTTTTCTTAATAAATACTTATTTTTCTCCACCAGGACACAGAAGGGAACAATAGCACAGTCTGCAAGGCCCACAAATCTTGCTTTTCTGTAATGAATGTCTTAATTTTGTCTGAGCATCCTAATGGTTTTTTTGTATGGCTCCCTGGTAATTTAGCTTGCATGTGTCAAAAACTATAACAAACTTTCACATCTTGCAGTTAGGTTCCTTATTTCTCACCTGGATCTACCATGTGGCAGGCACATGTTATGGAGAGCGATGATTTTTCCAAGTCACCCAAATGTATGCATTCTAGATATTTTTCGGTTCTTGCTTAGTATAACATCAGAGGATGAGGATAGTTTCATGGAACTACACCTGAGCTGGTCAATGGGATGGCGTTTTTACAACCTGCAGAGGAGTGCCTGCTTGTCTCTGTTGACTGCAAAGAGAGATTATACAGCCATGACAGTAGTTGCCTGCCACATAGAACTCTAAAACCAGCTGCTGTAGCCTCATCCCCACAATATTACAAAGATCTGTGATTATCTTGGCTTAGAGTCACTAGGTGGCAGGCATTGCCACCTTCCAAAGTAACTGTGAGAGCTGAAATCGTGCTGCTCTAGCGTTTCTTTCCTCGCTTCAGTAGTGATGATTGTGAGCTTTTTTCAGCAGCATCCCTATTCCATAGAGCTCTCTCGCTCTAGCAGTGGGTCAAGCTTCACACCAGCCAGTTTCAGTCCTTTCTGATACTGGACTCTACCCCTGTCTGAATAATTCTGCCTTCTCTCCCTTCTCAATCTCTAGCAACCCTTATAACCTCTTGTCTTCCTATAGCTCAGTATGATACCAGGAGAAAGGCATGTGGTAGTGTCATCAAACCTGACTATGGCCGGCGAGGTCGTCAGTTATATTGGCCCACCGTGTTAAATAGCACTCTGCTTGTTGAGTTTCTTCTCCTTCACTGTTGAGCAGCTCATGAAGGACTGAACCAAACAGTGTCACCTGATTGTCCCTTTATGGTTTTCAACCCCTTGGCCATTTTATCGATGTATGCAGATTCATAGGCATCAGAGGCATTTCCTGTGAATGCTTTCTAAGCTTTGGATCGATGGAGCAGGTTACTGGGTAAACTTTGTTTAGGCATAATCCCTAACCCTGCAGACTGTTTTTTGTTTGATTGATTTTAAGTACTGTCTACATTGTAAATCAGTGCATTTAGGTCAAAACAATCACAAGCATCAAATGATGTTAATTTTGAGATACAGATGCCAGTAGCTGCTAATGTAAAGGCATGCAGATCTGGTGCATCTGTCTAGCTGTCTGATATTCATCATGATGAAGTTCCTTCATATTCATTATCTTCAACCATGACTACAACCCAGTTTTTTAGCAAATCCATCTAACATCACAGTGTTTCGGTAGGTCTTCACCTTTGCATCTTGCTGACTCACCATTGTATTTGACAAGGTTGGCTACTGACAATGCAATTCATCGCATTGGAGTGGAGCTGATGCAAGACATGGTGCCACTTTTTTAGACAGAGTACAGTCTGTGCCTTGACTGGTGTTTGAAATGCTGTCACAACAGGTCTTTTGACTTGTAAACAATACTGAGGATCTCAGAGACTTATGTATATTTTGAACAACATTTCTCAAAGAGACAAAATGTTTCCATGCACATACATTTTCCTGTCTAGCCTTTTCCTATTGATGTTTTCTGTGATGTTTTAGTGTGCACCACTTCTGAGAATAACAATCACTCTGACTTTTAGCATATAAATGGGATGTACACTCAAAGGCCTCTTTTCGTTTGGGGTGCAAGGGAGCAAACTCTGTGGAGCTGCAGTGTTACTGCAGTGTGGGCAACTAACAACTGTAGTAGCAGAATACACAATTTTGCATGTGATGCTAAGCTGACCATTTCTTTGACAATCTGTCTACATTAGTCCTTCCCGCTGTTTGGTCATCATAAGAAAAACACTAGAATGGCAAAAATTGCAGCCATATCACCCTCTGAGGTAACCTTAAAATGCCTATTTTAAAGCCTGCTTTATTATTCACTGAATTCAGATAAAGATTTTATATTTGTGTTTACTTGTGTTGCTACTAGAAGCAGCCCTAAAGTCTTACAGCATTGTTTTCTGGTTCTTTTTTGAGCAGGGGGGGTGCAGGGAACATGTCTGAAAGGAGTTGGATAGAAGTATACCACATAGTATTTCAGCTCATTTTGGGTAAATGTTTTGCAAAGAGGAAGTTTAATTTTATTACAATACCAGGCAGGTGGTTGAATGCCTCTTATCTGAGTGACTGTGGGATTGCACTCTCTGAGCTGCTGGTTCTGTATTATTCCAGGGAGAAGAGGAGGGTGGGTTGGAGGTGTCCTACTCTGCCTGTACTTTGCAGATGCCATTGTTGCTGGTTCCTTGTGTCTTATGAGCGAAAGGGATCCTAAAACGGCTGGTTCATTGCCAATAACATGAGTGATGCACCCTATGTTTTCTGCCATTTTCCTAATCTGTAGCCTGATGGCATGATTTAGCAAAAAGTAGGGCTTGCTTTCTTTTCTTTCACGCGTACTGTAATTTCAGAAGGACCACTGCATTTTTGTGTCAGAAGTGGTGGCAGATCTCAAGCCTCTGGAGGAATAGTATTTCATGGGCCATGTGGTTTTCAAAGCAGCTGCCAATAAAAGCCCTATTGTTTGTATGTGACCTGCACATGTAACGGGAGACAGTCACACAACATTCCCAGCCCAAACAGACAAAAACCAGGAGAAGAAGCAGAGGCACAAAGCATATTATGTGATCAAAATCTCCCAGTCTCTGGAAAAGCCAAGCTGTCAAGATTCCAGATTATTAATCTGACTGTGAAATGCTCCTTTAGTTGCAGAAAAAAAAACATTGGAGGAAAAAAACAAAATCTATGCAAACCACAGCCACAACTTATCTGGCAATTGCACTTCTTATTACGGTACAGAAAAGATACAATGGCTTGAGTTCAGAAAGAGCTTTGTTGGCAGTGCCCTTCGTGAATTAACCTTAGATGGATGTGATGATGTTGTTATAAGTGGGGGCTCTGTGTGTGAAGAAGAGATGTCTGTTCTGTATATTGTTTTGTAAAACCCTTTGTGACATTGCGAAGGGAAAACAGAAAAGTGATAGAAATGGTAAGGTGCCACTAGTTAAATATAATGCTTTTGCAGCACAATAAGACTGTAAGGAAAGGTGTTAAAATGAGGTGGAATCTCCTGAGGTTATTTCATCTCTGAGGCAGTCTTCACTATATCATTTCCCTAATTGCTTCTTTTGACAGAAGATGACAGCCTCTGTGTATTCTAGTTTAAGGAGTTTTTCTCGGTATGGGTCTAGATGTTATTTCTTTCAACTCAACAGAGACTCCCAAAGCAAAATGAGATTGGACATAATTTTTGCTATCAGCCCTTTGTTATTGGCAAAGGGAAGGAATGGTGTGTTCCAGCACATTATGGTTGGCTGAAGACTGGAAAGGAGAGTAGCATTTCTCTAGCAAAAATAGAAATAAAAATGCTCTGTGCCATGTGTGTTTATGCCAGCAGTAACTGCTGAGTCTGCAAGCATCAGTTCTTCATTGCCAAACATAACTTCATTATGAAACTGAGCAAGAATTAGATGGTCTGGCCCTTATTTCAGCAAATGATGTTGCAATTTATTTTGATCCTTTATTTAGGAATTGCCACTCTTCAAAAATTAGCACAATTTTCTGTGGTTAAGATTCCTTCCAGAGCAAGATGCTACTGTCTGAGAGCACATCCTTAGAGATCATTTTCAGTGACTAACCTGAAGGAGGCAACCGTGCTCTCTCACGAAATTAGAATTTGACACCAAATTCAGGAAGAGTTGAGGTGATTGACTATGGAGCTGCCATTCAGAAGAACCTAGACAGGGTGGAGGCTGGTGTGAACCTTACAAAATTCAACAAGAAAAGGTTCAAAGTCCTGCTCCTGAGAAGGAAGAACCTCCTGCAACATCACAGGCTGGAAGCAGCTCTGGTGTAAAGGACTTGGGATTTGTAGGTAGACAACAAGCTGAAAGTAAGCCAGCAGAGTGCCCTGGCAACCAGGAAGGCCAACAGCATCTGGGGTTCTATTAACAGAAGCACAGCCAGTAGACTGAAGGAAGGGCGTATTCACTTCTACTAAGCTCTTGTTCGTCTACAGATAGATTACCAGTATCTAGCTTTGGGCCCTTTAGTACAAGGAAGACACTGACAAACTGGAGTAAGTGCAGCAGAGGACCATGAGATAGTCAGGGGGCTGGAGAGGCTCAGTGAATCGATACTGTTTAGCCTGAAGAATAGAGCTTTGGGGAGACCTAAGAGTAGCCTTCCTCGATACGTATGAGGAGATTACTGAGAGGAGGGAGCCTGGATCTTCATAACATTGCATGGCAGGAGGTTGACAAGCAAGAGAAAAAAACTGAATCAGGAGAGGATCCAGCTGGATAGAAGTAAGTGTCCTTTCATCGTGAGAATGATTAACAGTGGACCAGGCTGCCCAGTGAGTTTGTGCATTCTCTACCCTATGAGGTTGTCAAGACCTGGCTGGATAGAGCTTTAATCAGCCTTGTCTGATCTCATAGCTGGCCCTAGCTTTGAGCAATGACCTCCTTAGGTCCCTTCCAACCTAAATTATTTTGTGATTCCATGATATATTTCAGCACTGGCCTAATTGGAAAAAAATGTCCACATACCGGAAACATCTTCAACAGGAAATGGAGTCAGGGTTTCTAGCACTGATGAATGGGACATTACTTGGAAAAGAGGAGTGTACAGTACCTTCTGTGGCCGCTTCTCTGAATGATGAAACATCTTGGTGTAAGCTTTTCACTTCAATCTGATCCAAATGGGATGAAATATTCTTTGGTGTTTTTTCTTATTAGGCCTGCCAGGTTTTGAAAGCCTAGTTGAGAAAAAACAAACTTATTACTAAATACCAGATCATCAACTCTAATTTCAAGAAATGAAAGCTTTTGAGGGAGTGTATGCAAGAACCACAGAAATTATTTCTAGAATCGTTTCCACTTGTCATAAAATGAGGTGATTATTGATAGCAGAATTCCATCAAACCTAAGAGATAATAGAATGTAGCAGAGAAGGTCTAAGCTGATTATGCTATATGATAAGGCTTAATCAGGAACTGCATGCTGACACCAGCAGGAATGGCTAGAGCACGTGACAAACTCATATCTAGCTGGAGGGGGAAAAGCCAAACAAAAAAACCTAGGTGATGCTCATACTCCAACCAAATGGACCTTGGATTTCACAATGTGCAAATGTTTCCTCCAGTGTGGAAAAGATCTTTCCCAAGATTTACAATGAACAGCTGATGATCTTTGAGGAGAAACAGCTGTACTGAGAGAAACACAATTTGTGTGTTTTCATTGTGGGTCAGATTTTGGTCCCGATAAGAATTGTGTGGGTTTCAAGGGAAGGTCAGGAAGTGAAGCAAGTGAACACAGGCATGTGCAACACTGAGAAAGTTACAGCACCTCATATAATTATCTCAATATATACTTGGAGTTTTTATGTCTTCAAGAATTATTGTCTTAATTTAAGCAAACATAAGCAATGACTTTCCTTAGTCCTAACAAGATTTTAGATGGAAGAAAGTAAGTTTCAAAACATGTTAGCTAGTTTTTCTAGTAAGATCAACATACTCTTTTTTTAGCAAGATGTTACACGGCCATTGGGCAAATGCCTTTTTAAAATTCATTTGTGTAATTTCAAAGTCCTTAAACTTACTTTATTTGCATTGAAATTAGAAAAAAAATAGTTCTTGGAAACCAGGAAGACATAGGGTTGCTAGAGCTGCATTTTAATACTTTTCTTAAGTGCTAAATTTCAAATGTGTCCTGGATGTATTTAGTTTAGAATGGTTTGGCTTTCTCTTGATGCTAGCTGAGTCAGATTAAATCATTCTATTTTCTATCTATATCCATAGAATCATACGCAGCAAAACAACTTTCCCTAGTGTATCTCCTTCCAAGTTAATGGGAATATTCTGATAAATGATAACATGGACCATAGTCCTGTACAGTCTTAGATTTTCCTTATCAGTGCTTTCTTGCTCTTATCAGGGAGAAAAATAGGAAGACATGCCACAGCTTTTTACACATTTGAAGTTTTCCCCTAAAGCCTGTTGAAGGCATTGGTAGACTTTTGGTAATTTAGGTGTCTGTATACCACACCAGTATTTGTGTTTCTAAGAATGAGGTGTCATGATCTAAGATACCTGCATGAACTGGTGTTGTTTCTTGGGTTGAGAAATTCAATCAACTTCTTACTCTCTAAGCCTGGAGCAGAGCTGATTGCGAAGTCATAAGTTTTCCCCAGAAGAAACTTTGAATGAATAAGCTGCGTTCCCAAGGAAAAACATTGGCATGATTCAGAACAGAAACAGTTAATGTCAGCTTAAACAGTGAATTCAAAACCAAGAAGAAAAAGCAAAAAAAAAAAAAAAACCAAACCAAAAGTGTTCCAGTAACAAGCGTTGTTACATTTTCAGATAGGGAAACTGGTTTTGCGGAAGCATGTGGATAAGTCCTAGCTGAGTGGCAAATAGACGCACTTATGATTTGCCATCTTTAGTTACTTAAGACCTAATTAACTAGCAAAAGAAAATATTGATGGTTTAAATGTTTTGTGGCATATTATGGAACTGCCTGTTTGCCCATGGGTCTGTGGTATGCCGCCGTTGTTACAAACGGAGCGGTCCTTACAGATCAAGTTCCAGCAGAGGTGTGATGTGGGCTGAAATCAGAGCAGAGAAAGAAACAGAAAGGTTGACCTGTCTGTGACAGGCTGTAAACAGGGGCCAAAAAGGGGATTCTGTCTTGGGTTCACAGCAATACTTGTGGAGATAATGGTGTATCCATTCGTACTCACATTGCCTTGTATGCGCTGCGATGCTGGGGACACCAAGGAGAACACACGAAATCATAAGACTTGAGAATGGAGAGGGGGATAGATTAACGCACGCTAAGGCTCAGCTACCCTTGTCGGTGAAAGACTGGAGGGCAAAAGCCAGCTGCCATGAAAGAGCCCACATACATGCTGATAAACTGTCTTTTAATATAGAGGTTCATCTTTGTAGGCACTTTTTATTTGTATTTTGTCTGTGATCCTAGTCTCTCCTTCCAGTGTGACTGCTGACTAAACTGAATGCTGAGGTCAAATCCTCTGTCACTTTGTACTCCTATTTGTCTGGTTTTAATTAGGGTTACACCAGAATTTACTATCTCATAGTGGGGCTAGTTTTCAGGGAAATTTGTTCCATTATGTTATTGTGTGACAGTGGCATTCAAATTGAGTTGACTTTTATTCAGTGCCGCTTCTTTTTCTCTGACTAACAGTAATAAATTTCAGGGTGGCAGGGATGCCTGTAGGAGAATTGCTAACATTTATAACTTAGAGAGAAGAAACAGGAAAGCACAAAATGAGTCTTCCATAACTGATTAAAGAGATTGTTTTCCTGTGGCTTCCCTGTTCGTTCCTTTTCCTATATTGTGGCCTTTTTTTTTTTTTTTAGTATGGGTTGTTTAATCTGAGCAAGTTAAATTCTCTGCACATTTTACTTGGAATAATTAAAAGTTATTACCATATTTTTCCCTGTAAAGTACCAGTAATTTAGGAATCTTCTTTCTGTGGCCACTGACAGTTTTCTAACTGCCAAGTGACTCTGTGATTCTTCAGATGTAAGGAATTTTTCTGACCTCATTCTATAAGTAAGAAATGACCTTGAAAATACAAGTAGCACAACAAATTGAGACATGAGGTTCAAAACATATTGATATCCTGTTATAAATATTCATGGGTACTGAATATTTAACCACTAACTTCTGACCTACTTCTGAGATAAACAAAAAGGGTAGATTTTGTACAGGATCACTATAATGAATTCCTGTTTTTTTACATGTCCAGTGTTAGATTACATCAGAATAAATACATAGTAATTCCAAGAAAGTTGAAAGTGCGATTTCAGGCTACACAGATGTAGCTTGGACGATAATTAAGTGTTCCAGGGCATCATTTGCAGTGGTACAGAACAAGGTGTGTTGAGAATTTGGTTGCATATGTCTAGACTGCCTGAAGCCCCTGTGTGACCTGTTGTAGCTGTGGAAGAGAAAATTCCTGCTGTACTTCTCCCTCCCAAAATCATCACCTTTGTCTTCGTCTTGCTGGCACTCTGTGCTTTCAGATGCTGTGAAGTGTAAAATGACATGCACCTGAGAAAATGCCAATGGAAACATGATTTACAGCCCCAAAGAGTTTGAGGACTTTCACTGAGCATTGGTGCATGCCTCAGAAAGACGAAGAGTCAGGCTAATTGGTTACTCTGCCTCCTCATCTTCCTGGTGATGGGCAGCTCAGTTGTAGCAGTAAGAACAAACAAAATGGTTTGAATTGTTGCCCTGAGTAGCAGATGTGTTGTTTGTTGCCTGTTCAGCTACAGCTTTGAGAAGAGTTAGACCTTAACCTAGCTAGACACCAAGAGAGTCACAGCCTGGAGCCCAAGCAGCATAGGAAAATTTCTGAGTTTTTGTTTTTTTGAATACATAATTGTCCCTCCAGCCCTCATAAACTATCTCAAATTGCTTTTTATTCCCCAAGTCTTATCAATGTGATCCTTGGAGAATGAGTTACTTGTCTGCTGAAGAGAAATAGTCAGTAGGCTATGCTGTTATAGATGATTTTAGCATATAAGTGTGCCAAGCGTGGTAAAAAAGAAAAGATGAAGAATACAGAGGATTATAGTGCTTTCTGTGTGGTGTGTCCTCCAGGGAAATCTTTCTTTCTGTGCCCATTTTCCTTCATACACCTGGATTAGATGGATGTACAACAGCACAACTGCATTCCAGTTGTGAGCACTATGCTTCTTAATCATGCTGAGTGGTGTTTGGCCTGTCTGTTTCTGTCCCATGTGGGAGTGAAGACCCCCCGTTTTCCACTGCAGATGAAAAGATAGCAGCAAGTGGAGGTGGAATCCTCTGTGAAGTGGGAGACTACCTGAGGGTGAGCAGAGCAGGGGTGGATGCGCCATCTCCCATAGAAGCTGTGAAGGCTTTTATAGGATAAAGTCTAAAGTGTGGGATGGAGGTTGTCCCATGTAACATTTGTCATCAACCCCGTGTAGAGACATAACCTCAAAAGCAGCACATGCACCCTAAGAATCAGGGACTAGCTTGACATCTATTTCAGAGAGGATGTTGATCACACTTGGAACGTTTAAACAGGTTTGGGGGTTTTTTTGGGCTTCTGATGCAGACATCTAGAGGACCAGAAGTGTTGGACACATTCACAAAAGAATGGGAAAGCAGTTTCCATAGAGGAATGGGATGGGAAAAGGAAAATACCTGCCTTTAAAGGAAAGAGTGTAGGTTTGGGGAGGGACAAATATTGTTTCAGGACAAGACTAGACTCTAAGCTCCTTATCCTTATCTTGTCCTTACGAACAGGCTGGGAATGTTTCAGTCACCCTGTGAGCTCACAGAGTCTCCAGCTGTGAAATGTACTTCAGTAGTATGCTCTCCAAGAGACCTTTTCTTAGGTCATTAGGCAAATTTGAGAAATGTTAAAAAACTAGATGAGAGGAGACAGCCTGCCCTGGCAGTGAGGTGTACTAGCAGGCCTTAGCAACACCTTCGAAATTGAGTCATTCTGCTTAGAAGCCTAAAGTAGGAGTTTAGGCCAGTCCATTGGTGGAACTGGAGTGGTCTGTGTGGCTCAGGGAACCCCCTTGTACTGTTAACTGACAACCCTGTAAGTGTTGTGTGTGAATCATAATTGACAGCACTGCCTCTGCTACAAGGTACATTCCCCACCTTCAGAATATTCCTCTTTGTTCCTCCCAAGGATACTTTTATGTCATGGACCTCACTGGAGCATCCAGGAAGGTAATCCCAGAATGCATGGGGAGGCTGAAGAGGAACTGAAAAGGCACCAGCTGATTGGGGTGGTAAAAGGCAGAGACAGGAGGAACAGTGCCTCTGAAGGAAGCTGGTGAGACTGGGACTGGGTGTCAGAGGTGTTGTGGAATAAAATAGGCGTTGGAGTGCTATTTGTGTCTGGATTTAAAGCTTCACGCTGCAGAGAAGTTGGTTGCCCCATTTTTTCCCTATTGCATTTGTCAGTTGTGATTACAAGCCAAAACAGACAGAGCTGTTCTGAATCCAGTTTCCTTGACCAGAAAGTCTAGATTTATCACTCAGCCACCTAAGTTGGATGTGTGAACATAAACAGTGTAAATTTTCCCCGAAGACAGCAGTAACTGTATAAAGGTGTAAATAGCAACACTTGTAAGAAGTTATATTAGTTGTCTTATCACCCCGTGCCTCCAACTTCCCCACTAGGAGAGCTTTGGCTGAACACTTCCATATGGGAGGTTAGATATTACACAAATTCAGCAAGGCTGTTTCCTGTGACCTTTTAAGTGTGAAACGCTGTTTTCAGGCCATGTTCTAGCTGTGAAATCTAGCTTTTCTCAGTTAGCTGGGGGAATGTCAACGTCTCTGGTACACAGACACAGAGAGCTAATAGTGTGCCACAGTACAGCCTCACAGCCCCTGTGGCATGGATTTCTCTTAATGAAAATTGAGAACAAGCTACAGCACAATGTATGTGGGAAGAGGAGACAGGAGATATTGCCAAAATCTCATGTGCATCTCTGTTCTTTCACATGCCAAACTTACACATCTTTTTTTTTTTGCCTGTGGATGGTAAATACTGAAGTGAAACCACAAGCCTCCTGCAACATCTGTTCTGTCGTGCTAATGATGATTATTCATCACCACTCTATCACCTCCAATCAGCTGCAAGGCCACTGATATCACTTCCCTTTCTCTTGCTATCAGGTATGTGAGATGGTGCTGACAATGAGCTGCAACATATTGATTTTGGGCTGCTCATAATCTCTGGCAGTTAGGCCAGCTGAGTTCTGCAGTGGTACCCACCTTACTGTGTCACCAGGGGAATAAAACTTCAAAGATTTTTTTGGTTTCTGAGTATTGAGCAATTTGATCATGATCCTGACAGAAAATTCAGACGTAATATAACCTAGAATTTGTCTTGTTACTTTTCAGGTGTGTAGGGCTGTTATCCATTTACTTGAAAAACTGTTGTGTTTCCATCAAATGGCTTCACTAAAGAACAACTAACATATGGAAAATATATGGCATTTTACCAGGAAAATGAAATCTACTCTTGCAAAACATCTCTTACTTGTGTTTAAAAGAGAAAAATGTGCTGAACTGAGTCTAAGAAACACTTGGTGCTTAGGTGCTCTTAATCTCAAAGTTAATTTGTTTAGATGTACAGGGTGTTTGCAAAGCAGGCAATGCATCCTTTTCATGGATGAGTATATTGAGTTTTGCCAAGGTACAACGAATTGCATGTTTTGAACTCCTGGGCAGCAACTGAATTGCTGATTAGATCACTATTCAGCAGTCTCTGATCTGAGTCCTTGGCTCTGATCACTAAATAACTTAATTTACTGATTTGTTAGCATGACAGAACCGGAGTTGCAGAGAATAATTTATAAATACCATGTGCTGAACAATTTTTTGTTTGCTGCATATAATATTAATTAGCTACAGATTTTGCCAAGAAATAAGTTCAGGATAACACGCGTGTGGCCTGATATTCACATCTTCTGACAAACAACAAAGACGGATTCAGCCATCAAAGAACAGGTTGACAAATATTCCCCAGGATGGTTTGGCTGCCCTGGCTGTGAGTGAGGGGTGCGAAGGTGTCTTGAAGAGTTTCAAAGACCTAGAATTCTTCAGAAAAGGTTAGGTGAAGGGAGAGCTGTGGCAGAACCTCACAGGGACCTCAGTTTCTGGTGGCTCCAGTGGATAGGGAAGGGCATAAGGAAGGGTGAGCCTAACCGAGCCTCTGGGTAATACGTTAGAAAACACGCTTTTCTATCTGAATTGACAAACTTGTCCTGCTAGATTAGTTCTTATTGTTATGCTAATGTATTGTGGTTTACATAGGATAGTTCATATCAAGACATAGGCTGCTATGCTATGCTATGCTATTTTTTTAATGCTTTTACACTGGCATATGCTAGAGAAGCTTTAAATTAGGTTATTCTATCTGTATCTCTGGAGCAGATGGAGTAAAAGAGCAAACTTGAAGGAGTAAAAACGTTACAAAACTTCATGTGGGACTTTTAAAAATCAGTGAAGACTTGATTTACATAGACTCTGGTTAGAGAAGGCAAGAGATATTTAGACACAGACATAATGTGACTCAGATTAGTTCAGGCACAGCCTTTGTTTAAGGATAAAACTATATTTTTCATATGGACATTTTTTTTTCCTTTTTATATTCTCCCCTTCAGAATGAACTGATTGTTTTATGTGAAAAATTTGGAAATCTCTTTATTCTGTTTTAGTACAGAAACCGGAATTCCTTTCTAGGAGCAAAGAGTTGGTACTTGGTTCTCGGTTCTCTCAACCTTACACTTTGAAAAATGCCTATCCAAAAAGTGATCCCCAATTGTATTTGTTTCCAGTGGGCAACTATCACAGTTGTTATGTAGTGCAGGGTTGTCTGGCCATTTAAGGAAGCTCAGCCCATCCCCTCTGCCAGCCTTCCTTCCTCTGCCCTCCAACTCCCCCTTCTGCCTGTGCTGCTGTCATGGTCTTCCCGAACACCTAGAAAGGAGTCTGCTAGGTTTGTTGAGAGAAAGGAAGATATTCGAGTGTAAAAGTGGGAGTAGAGGAGAAAAAAAAGACCTATTTCTATTTATTGATGTTATTTGCAAAAGTCGTGGGGAAAATACTGCACCACGTGATTTGGAGTGGGACAGGCAAGTCCATGGAGGAACTACAAACTTAAAGTCAAATAAAAGTTAGAAAATCAGAGTCAATAGAATCTTTTAGGTTAGAAAAGACCTTTAAGGTCATCAATTCCAAGCCCACCACTAAAACATGTTCCTCAGCACCACATCTATGTATCTTTTAAATACCTCCAGGGGCCACTTCCCTGGGCAGCCTCTTCCAGTGCTTGACAACTCTTTGGGTGAAGAAATATTTCCTAATGTCCAATTTAAACCTCCCCTCGTGCAAATTGAAGCCATTTCCTCTTGACCTATCACTTGTTACTTGGGAGAAGAGGTCAACCCCCACTTTGTTACCACCTCCTTTCATATAGTTGTAGAGAGCAATAAGGTCTCCTCTTAGCCTCCTTTTCTCCAGGCTAAACAACCCCAGTTCCCTCAGCTGCTCCTTACAGGACTTGTTCTCTAGACCCTTCACCAGCTTTTGTTCCATGGCAGTGATAGTTACAGAAAAACCTAGGAAATAAGAAACTGAAGCAACAGCAAAAGCTGGTGTTGAATTGCATACAACTTTTTATACAGGATGTGCTTAACTGTGAATTGACCTGCTTTTATTTGAGACCTCGTTAAACTAACCTGGTCCTTCTCCATTGCAATCAGTGATCTTGGAAGGAAGTGCCACAGAAAGGGCAAATGAATACCCACAGCCAACCCGATTTGTAGAAATTACATTGATCCACGTTGTTTAATCAGAAAAGCTTCCTCCTTAAATGCAGCCATCACCAATTTAAAAAATGGGGGGTTTTGGAGCTGAGTGATGTAAGTACTTCCATATTTTACTGGCAGTCTGAACGCAAAGCATTTGGATTCCAAGTAGAACTGGAAGGGTGACTGAAATGAAAGGAACTTAAAAATTGCTACTTAAGCTGTATCTAGCTGTCTCCTTTGCAGAAGTTTGTAGATGTGACATATGGAAGAACTGGGAGTAACAAGCTGACATACATACTTTGCTTGGGCCAAAGTCCCAGAAATAAAAGCCTGATAGGAGCTGGTTTATGTGATGCAGGGAAGGATAGGAATAGAAATTGCCACCTTTGCTGTAACTGTTATCTTCCAAATAACTTTTCCCATAATTCAAAGTGAAACTAAAGTATCTTAAAATGAATTGCTTTTCTCTTCTTTGTGCAGGGATTGACAGTGCGAGGAGTGAGGGAATCTCAGTGTTCCAGTGATTAAAGACTGCCATCTGGAAATGACCAAAGTGGCCTCTTATAAATACCTAGTATATAAATTGAGTCTAATTCATTATGCGTAAAGTTCATCTTTTTTTTACAGGACTGAGGGTAGAAACATTCCAAGGGGACTAGCATTTAAATATACCCTACGTTTGTGAGAGGGAACAGTTGTGCTGGTATAGTGAAGAAACTATATTTTTTGTGGTTTTGAATATTTGGGGTTGTATAGGGTTTTTCATTATTTCCTTTAAAGTCTGAGCAGCAGAAATATATTGATGGGTGCTGCACTGTCAGATTAATACCATAACAAACACTCTACTTTTGCATTTTCCAAAAACCTGAATTGGATTTAATTGCTTTGTAACGTCTTTCTCTTAAAACTGTGAAATATTACTCCTTTCACACTAGAATTTCACAGAGCTCAAGCTGCCATTTTAAAATATGTTGTATTGTGAAAAATTATTATGTAAGCTTTGTCTGAGGAACAGATACTTGTGCAAAAAATTGAGGAAGGAGTTGAGCCTGTGAATCCCATTTCCTAGGTTAGAGCTCTAATAATGATGCTCTGGTCTGATGGCAGTGTTTCATGCCTTGCTTCTCCTGTGAACTCACTCCCAAAACTGTAATCTGGTGGGACACCGACACTGTTGAGGAATATCCAACGAGCTCTGAGATTTGTGACAAGACTGAACACTCAAGGACTTAGGCAAAAGAATGTGTCATTTCTCATTTGTATTGGTGCATGAATGATAGTCCAAGATGCTCTGTCAATTTGAAACTTTTTTGATACTTTTATGGATGTGCAGAAATAACTCATGCATCTAAATATTGTCAGGGCTTGCAGAGTTCTTACATATCTATCGTTCTTGGTGTCAGCTGAGCAAGGGATTTTAGAATCCAGATTTATTGACTCAAGCCTCTGGAAGTAGAACTGGTGATGGTCACCAGCATTGCAGTAATCTTCTGTGCCATTCCTTTCTGACAAGTGTCTCCACTACAACACTATGTTTCTATAACACTATCATTCATGCAAGCAGCAGAAAACCCCTCACCAGTCCTATTTTACATTGTTTCCTCAAAAATCAGTCCCCAAGGACAGGAAAAAAAAAAAAATCTTAATTTTCTCTTGCTGGGCCATATATCTTCTTTACCTGCCCCTTTTTCTCTCTAGATAACTTCTCCAAAAGAACGCTAATATTAACTTTGTGTAAAACCTCCGTAAGCTGAGTTAGATACAAAGGATGGAACACATTTGTGCTTCATTACAGGGACTTGTTCCTCTTTTTTTCTGTCTTTTATTGGCCGGGAATCTTTCCCCTTGGAGATAAAATTAGATGCAAGATCTGATCTTAAAATACCTGGTGTTCTTCTTAATGGGTTCTAAGTTCTAGTTTTCATTTTTCATTTTTCTCCTCAAATGTGAGAATGTTTTCCTGAAGTTCTGAGGAAAGCAAATAGGTTGATCAGAATTAGAAAGTGTGTGATTGGGCACAGAGCCCTTCCTGTGCATGTTAAATCAGAGCAGGAGCTTCTAGAAAGCAAACTATAAGCTGTCCAAGCTGTGCTGTAAGCCCAAAATAATCTTTGTGTGCCTGCTTGTTTGAGCAATTTTAGGCTTGGGGTTTTATGTTTGGTTGGTTGGGTTTTTTGTGTGTGCGGGGCGGGGTGGGGGGGGATGTAGTTTATTATTTGGTTTTGGGGTTTCTTTTTTTTTTCTTTTGAAAAAACACTGTACTGTTGTGTTTTGGAAATATGCGTTATTCAGAAGGAAACTTTGAAATCAAATAATATGTTGCCCTCAGAATGAAGCTAGTTATATCATGGGCTTTGGGAGAGCAGCGACCCCCAAAATGTTCAGCTGATCTTTTTGCTGAGCAATTCCAGGAAATGACGTTGCAGGTGAGTTGGTGGCATGTCCATTGCTGTTGCAGAGTGTGTGAATAGGGAATAAAAATTTGACCACACTCATCCTGAAGTATATCCCAGTTTCTTGAAAGGAAAAGAACAGTGAAATAACTGATAGGGAATTAATACGTTGTTTCTAAAACAACATGGAGCTATAAAGCTTGAAACTTTCCTAGTTGCAAGAGTCTGTCAGTATTTAATTAAAAGTCTTACACATCTGAGCCCAAGGGCAAATTGTTCCCCTCATTAATCCCATCTTGATCTGTCCATGTTCTGCTAATGACATGTATGTAAGTGTGGAGCTGAAAAGATGTGGTGCACATGATGCGTGTCTTGTTTTGAAGTCAGAAGAGCAAAGATAGAAAAAGCAGTCCAGCTTTGAAATTTTTTTGATCATTAACACTTGGGAAGCGGATAGTAGAGATGAGACCGTAGGTTGTATTGTACCAAAGAGAGTAGGGATGCAAGCTACGGGGAAATCAAGTTCTATTTTTCTCTTGACACAAGAGATTTCTTGTTCTGAACACCAAAACTAGTAATAGAAAAGTGCATGTGGAAGATACTTTCTACATGGTATTGGGTGAGGAAAACAATTTCAGCACAGTGGGATGACCTCTCTTCACAAGGGGCAGTGGTGGGAGATAAGAAAGAAGGGCCCAGAACTCTTGGCAATCAACAAAAGTGTTGGTGGGAGATATTGCAGGTGAGTCTGCAGGATGTCCATAGAGTTCATCTTCTCCCAGCTAATATTTGGGGTGGAGGCTCAACTGCTGGGAGGAAGCCATCCAGGGTCCCTGCAACACTATTGATGCAACCTCATGGAAGGAGAGAGGGTGCACTGGTGTAGTGCCAGGTGGTCCCTGTGGCAGGTGGATCCTCTTCCATTGGTTCTCCTTTATCTTGAGATGGACTAACTTCCATCCCTTTTTTCAGTTTTGAGTTGTCAAACCTTGTCAGTGAAAGCCACTCTTTCAGTGCTTTTTATTCTGTGCATGCTTCAATTTTCTTCACATGGTGTAGCTATGTGTTTTCCCTTGTCATGCTGCAGAACGCCTCTTATTGTTTCACAGACTACTTATGGTCTGCAGGCCTTGCTTCTCTTGGCAAGTACTTAAGACAAGTTTGATCTCTGTCAGGATTTCTCCAAGGGAGTGTCTAAGGTGGAGGGGTGTGGGTTCCTGTGTACTTCTGCCCTAGTGGCTAATTCCTATTTCCCTCATGCAGTATAAAAACTGTACAGGGCATAATATCAGCTGAAGAGGAAGGAGAGCGTTTTCTCTTGCTTCTATGCAGTAAGTGAACTATAATCTATAATAATAATAAAAAACACAAAAAAATGTCTCAATAGCAGCCAGAAAGACTTTTAGAAAAGGAGAACCAAGGCTGCTGAGAAGGTATGAGTGCTGCACCTGCATTACCATGGTGATGGCTGGTCCCCAGGTGCCCCTTTCTCCTCTGTGGCTCCATTCCTTGCTCTCATGATTTGTACTGAAGCAGAAGGTAAAACCCATTGGTAAGCTGCCGGTTGAACTAATGAGGAAAGGTCTCAGCTATTTAATAGTTTATTTTCTCCCCATGGCTTGTGCTTTTTTGTCAAGGCCGCTATGCAGACCACATCCTTAGAGGACTGGTTGTCACTTCTTTGGGTTATTTCTACTGGCTTTTAGGTCACAGAGAGAGGTGATGTAGGTGGGGAGGAAGTGCTGATGGGCACTGTCATCTTCATGTCATGAAAACCATCCTGGATGATGGAGATCTCAAGACATCTCTTTCATTTTCGTACTGTACCTCTTGTCATGATGCTATGTGACCAGAAGTAAATAATGAGCTGGGTTTGGCTAGCGATGGTCAGAGGGCAGATTATCTCTAGGACATTTCCTAGATTTCACAGGCAGGTTATCTTTTTTGGAAAATGTTCTCCTATGATCACGCTTATGAATACTAAGCCAGCTCCAGCTGTAAGTCTCTGGAGGAGATCAACTTCAGGATGTGTGGTGGGGCTGTCGGCATACTTTTTACACATCTCAAATTCGATTGTTCACTGACAGGAGGATGTCCTGGGCAAAGGTGGGAGGTGCTGTGTGGTTTCTGTGGCTGGTGCTCTCAAAGTGAGCAGTTAGAAAGATTGTATGCTAACTTTTGTTTAATAGAACAGTTGAAATTACAGAAAAAGTTGTTTAGTTTTGCTCAGAGTTGCGTCACAGGGCTCTGGGGAAAAAAAAAGAAAAGTACAGAAGCTGCTTTCCTATTGAAATAAAGGCCAAGTACAGTGTTGCTGCTTCTGCTTCTCCAGCTAGCAAGGCTGTTATGACATTTAATTTTTTTATGGTATTAGAAGTACTGACTGTAATAAAAAAAACCCCAACCCCAAAATAAAAGAGAGAGCATCAAAGATGCAGCACCAGAAGAGAGACAGCTTCAGCAAGAGAGAGAAAGTAATCACCCCTCCGTGTTGTTGCCTATTACAAGGAAGTCATTTTCTTGCTTGAGAGAGAAGCATTTGTCACAGCCCTGCTTTCAAAAATGAGAATAGAAAGAGGACAGCCACTGGGACTATATGTCTGATGTGCTGTGCGAGGAGAAGGCAAGAGTACAAGACACCTCATCTATGCGTCTTATGCCAATGGCTAGATATCTAGGGGTTGTTACTCGAGATGCCAGGCCTTATAGACTGGGTAGCTGCCAGACACCTGGAACAAAAGAGTGTGAGGATAAAAGTTATTAAAAGTGCCTTGCTGTTTGCTTGTGGAGCTGAGCAGAAGAGAGTTAGCCATTTGACAATCCTGTGCTAGCTTCAGAAGAGCATAGAAGGGTTACAGACACAAGTTGTGACAGCTAGTTAGCCATGGACACAGCGATAGCCAGAGAAATATGTTTCTAGGCAAGTTATTTGCCAAATGCTTGATACATCAACAACACAGCTGGAGGGATTTGTGGCACAAAGAGCAGAAGATGCAAAGCTACAGAAAGGGATCGTTTAATTTACAGCATGAGCAGTCCTATGGCTAATGTAAGTAGCACAATCCATTCCAGGGCGATCTAACATTAGAGGAAAAAATAATACTGCAGAGGGCAGGCAGCCCTGAGTTTTGGCAGCAACCAATGCTAAAGAATTCATTAGCCTCTGAGTGATAGCTGGATTTGGGTTTGCAAGTTTTCTTGGACTAGGCAGGAGCTCACAGAAGCTTGGCTCAAAGGAGCTGTCAAGTGTGCTAGCCCAAGGAGAAAGAACCCTCTGGAGGCCAGGATGCTATTTCATCACTGTCTTCATCCTTATGATCGCTGCCTCTGCCGTTTCCCCCATACCCTCCCGCTCATGCCAGCAGGGTTGCTCTATAAGGTGGACTGAGCCAAGAGGTAGGGTGACCCCACTGTGAGCCATGCCCTTGCTGATGAGGAGCATCCTCTGGCATCTGATCCAGGAGGGCTGAGTTGAGGGTAGGTGACAGGCTCCAACAACAGCCCCAGCATGGGCAGGGTTGAGCCAGGTTCAGTGTCTGGTCAGTCTCTAGCTGGAAGCAACAGAAGATGGGGCTGTAGGCAGGGCTGGTGTTGAACTCTCTAGTGGTGTATGTCCAAGGTTTGTTGAGGAGAAAGGACCTGAGGCAAGACTGCATATAAGCTGCCTGCAGTGAGGATGGGGCATAAGGCAGGGCTGGAAGGAGTGTCCTGACCTGACCTGAGCTGGAACCCTCAAGCCCATGGCAAGGGGAGGGCGGGAGGTCCCAGCCAGGTCGCCCAGAGCCATTTAGTCCCTATGGGCCCTGACTAGAAAGTGGAGGTTGGGGCACATTTGAGCAGGGCAGTCACACAAAGGCTGGGCCTGCTGTGCTGTGGCTACACAGCCTGTGGAAGAGATGAGGTGTTGGCTCAAAACTTCCCTATCCTAATAGAGAATGAAACCGCTGTCTCCTGCCAACAGAGGTGAGGAGGGAGGAGGCAGTAGGCAGTAAAATATAGGGACAATAGGAGGCACAGGTTCTAGGTCCATAATCTTCATCGATGCTTGATTCTGATACTGCAGTTCTCTGGGAGCATTAATTGGGCTGTTAGCTCGTCAGTAGGCATTGCCGTTACTTCTGTCTGTCCAGATGCAGTTCTGGGGGGGTGCTGCACCTCTTTCTGTTGCTAAGCAGTGGAAAGGGAACTATGGGAGGAGAGGCTCTTGGAGTGCTGAGCACATTTTGCCTTTGTGTGTAGGTGTTTTGGTTGTGTTATGTTGCAAAATTAGTTTATGGATGTTTCTTGCAGATGTAAATTTTGGGAATATTTTTTATTGTTATTATATTCTTGTAGATCCAACCAATTGTGTTATATTAACAGAGGTTCTCAGAGAGCAGCAGGAGGCAAAATATTTTGACAGAGTAGTTGGTTCACTTACGTGACTGAAGGAACAGAAACAGTGCACTGGAAAGTAAATGTCAAAAACCTCCCATTTCTGAGACAAAGTAGCAGCTGGGTTATGTGATACTGTGAACAAAAATGGAAGCTTTTACAGATGAAGTAGGAGATGTGTTGTGAAGACAAAATGGGTCGTAAGTGAGCCAAAGTGGCATATGCACTGCTTTCATATACTCAGGGCTTCTATCAGAGACATGACAAAAAGTCATAGAATCACAGAATGCTAGGGATTGGAAGTGACCTTGAAAGATCATGTAGTCCAATACCCCTGCTGGAGCAGGATCTCCTAGATCCTTGCACAGGAACATGTCTGGGTGGGTCTTCAATATCTCCAGAGAAGGAGATTCCACAACATTTCTGGGCGTCTTGTTCCAGTGCTCTGTAACCCTCACAGTGAAGAAGTTTTTTCTCATATTTATGTGGAACCTCCTATGCTCCAGCTTGCACCTTTGTCCTATCATTGGGTGTCACTGAGAAGAGCCTGGCTCCATCCTCCTGACACTCACCCAAGTCATGAGAAATATTGCACTATGATTGCTGGGTAGCAATGAAAAAATGCCACTATCTCTGAGGAAGCGGTGAATAAGTTTTCAAGAAGTTGGAACAGTCACAATAGTGGAAAAATTATGAATAGGGCTGGGATGGGAGAGGTATTGCTAATGCTTCTACCAGAGGAGTGACGTTAACAGCTGCAGAGCAGAACAGTTAAGTACATCTTATATATCAGAAGAAACTCCATTTCCTGATTTTGTGTAGTGGTCCAGATATATTTGGCAAAGTTTAGATTTCTGTTTTGCACAAGGGCTGATACCTCATTTGAGTGAGGTCACATTTAATCAATAGATTTTTCTCTCTTTACCCACATGGCAGAAGTATCGTTTAAAGATCTTGGGTTCTTATCTCTGGGTTCACACTTTGCTGGATGTTAGTGACCTTGCGGGAGGTTACTTAATGTTTTGTTACTTGGTTTACTTCTGTGGAGACTCTGACAGTACCAAGGATATGTCGATGACTCAGAATCTGACAATGTGGATCTTATTCTCTGCTTTCCTGTAAAGAAACTAGGAGTGTAATGGGTGATATGAAGAGCAAGCTACCTTGATAACATGTTGCTGAAGTATGATTTCTTACTGATGCATAAAGGTCAAACGCAACTCTTTTCTGTTGCTGTAGCTAACAGGATAGTTCTGACTGATCGCTAATCTTTACAGCGACCTTTCAGGAGCCTTGATCTAGCCAGCTGTTACTTGCCAAACAGTGTTGAGGGGCTGATAGTTCTCTGGCTGCATGAAAGATCCAACTGTAGCTGGCCCTAAAGTACTGATGTGGCTTTGTAGGCAGAGATTTTAATGCAACCGTGACGTTTTTCTGATAGAAGAGGGAGCAGTGTGTAGCTGGGTGACATAGTTTTAATAGAACAGTAGTGTAGCTGCACTGAGGGATGAGGTTTGGATATCAGATTGCAAGTGTAGAGCACATACTTAATCAAAACCTGCAGAAAGTGAGGGCGGGGGGGAAGAGGTGAGGGGGATATTGCGTATTTTCTAGGATACACACAGAACCAAAGCTAAAGTGGTACACAGAAGGTATGCTCTGAGCTGCAGATCCATCACAGTGTTGGCACTTTTATTTTTATGGTACAACCGTTGTCTCATCACAGGATGAAAATTGCACAGCCCTCGTCTTTTCAACACTGGTAGAGTTATGACTCTACAAGTCATATGGTCTAAAAAAAAAAACCCACAGCTTTAGCCAGATTAAAGGAGTATTTGATACTGTGCAATATAGAATTCCAAACAATTTGCATTTTCTTTAAGCCTAGATCTGGGAGACCAACAGATTCTACAAGGATGCTCATTTATTTGTTTACCAATAATTTGTTCTCTGAAAAGGAGAAAATTAAGGAAGGAGGAATACTGACAACCCAGCAGAAAAATAAGGTGTCTGACTAAGGAACCTTTTTTCTCTTTTTAGAACATGCTAGTATCTGCAAGGCATACTGGGTATCTTGACCCATTTATGGTGTGTTAGAAATCCTCTATATGAAGGTGGATTTCCAGCAAAATCTTTCTTATTTTTTTAAATCATACTTTCTCTGAGCCTTCAGAAAGAAAGAAAACTTCTGCTTTCCTGTTTTATCGAGGGCTACATGTGGCCATGGGTATGTATATCACTAAATCCAGAATGCTCTGTTTGGGAGGTCAGCCCTGTAAGAGGAGCAGCAGCAGCACCATTCTGATGTTTTCTATTGGGCGTTTTGAAATGGGGTAATGCTGAAAGAAATGCACCTGGAGCTTCCCTCTCTCTGGGGGTCTGATCGTTGTGGGTACATGAACTGCATGAGTAAGTGCAAAGGAAGGCACAATAGGTCACACACAGAGGGAGAATAAATAGTTTTTTGAGATCCTCAGTTGTAAGGGAATAGGAGAAGGGAAACGGAAAATCTCAATTAATTATCATTTTCAGTGCGACTTTAAAGTTGTGGGTATTTTAGCTAACAATAGGTCAGCATGCTATTCAAATTCCAGTCTAAACTATGAAGTTGTAGAGGATTTGGAGCAAGGTCCATAGGTGTGGAAATGAAGTGGGGGGAGGAGCATCAATTAATTACTTTACTGCTGTGATGCTACTTAATGTAAGAGTCATCATACCTGTAGACCTATTTAAAGGAAATATAGCTAACGATCATATTGCATTATGATGTAATAATGCAACATACACCTTTATCTTCCTGGACTTGGCAGGATTGAGAGAATGAAAAGTATAGATGATCATGGGTTGGGGTCTGGAGTGAAAAGGAGATGGGGAAAATACGAAAAAGTTATACCTCTACCTTTTTATTTTAACTACTTAAATAATCTGATTTATACATAGATTTTAAACATTGCCTGGTCATTTACCTCCATGGCATATTTAGGGTACTTTATTCTGTGTGCAAGTTCTCTTAAGTCACTGCAGCCCTGGAGTTACCAGGGCTATCACATGATGCTTATAAAGTAATGATATTATCTGATCAAGATACTGGACGCCAAGTTGTGCGCAGTCCAGTCTGTCTGCCTAGTCCTTTGTATGGCTTTATTGCCCAACAGACGCAAAATAAGTGCCACCTTCTGTGCTAAAAGTAGAGTGTTAAATGTACTAACTGGCCCACAACTCAATTCATTTAGGTGACCTAGACAACTACTTAAATTATTTGTTTTCCCAAGGATTTAATTCTTTTTTATTAATTCATTAAAACTCCTCAATAGTGTCAGCAGTATATTGAAAAGTAACCACTCAAGAACCCTTGCAATGCTATGCAGAAGAAATTGGTTGGTGAGTATGAGCAACACCTGGGTTTTTTATAATTAATGCCACTGATTAAAGACTTCAGCCTTCAGTGAATATGCTGGAATAGTTCAGCCTTTCGGAGGCCACACTTTTCTAAAAACAATGTGCATATATTTTCTATAGAAAGCAAGTGAAATATATGCTCTCCCATGTGCATTACAGGCTTATTTTGGCATTATCCCAGCTGATACCTAGTGGCTATGCAAGGTGTGCAAAAGGAGAGGAATGAGGGAACTGAAGAAAGGGGACAAGAAAAGGGAGAATGAACTTTCCGCTCTCCTAATGTAACTGGAGCCTTCAGAAAGTCCAGCTCTTTATCTCTTTCAAGTCTTGTTCTGGTTTTCACTTGAAAGAAAGCTTGCCAACCTTCTGAATATTTTCCCAACTGATCTCCCACTGTGTGCACTGCCCTAAAGATGGTGTTTCTGTTATGTGAATGTGGGTGTTGCTGGAAATGCATCATGCTTTCCCCACATCAATTGCAGTAAACTGCTTGCTTGCCTGATCAAGGTAAATTATCTGAATGTTTACATCTAGCATCCTAGAACCACTACATCTTCCCATTAATCTCTTCTAGGCTTTCCCCTTTCAATATACCACAATTCTTCAGTTCTCTACAGTCTTAACTGTACAAAGTCGTTGGTTTGACATTGCCAGCCACTCCCATGCAAATTAAGACCCAGCTTTCACAATTTAGTCACAATCTGGTCTAGTCCACAAACAATTTTAAAAACAGTTAAGAATAGGCTGAATTCAGTAGGCATGTTCAGTGAAAAAGGCTCTTGCAGTGGATAGATGATAACTTCTTAATGCAGGTGGTGGAGGGACCCACGAGAAGAGGTGCGCTGCTGGACCTTATATTCATGAATAAAGAAGGACTAGTTGGGGACATGAAGGTTGGGAACAGTCTCGGCAACAGTGATCACAATATGGTGGAGTTCAGTATTTTAAGAGGTAGAAGTGGGGCAGTAAGTAGGATCACAACCCTGGACTTCTGCAGGGCTAAATTTGCACCCTTCAAAGATCTACTTGTAGGAATCCCATGGGCTAAGACTCTGGAGTGTAAAGGAGCCCAAGAAAGTTGGTCAATTTTTAAACACCACTTCCTCCAAGCCCAAGATAGGTGCATTCCCTTCAGTAAAAATTCAGGTAGACGTGCTAGGAGACCTGCATGGATGAGCAAGGAGCTTCTGAAGGAAATCTCATGGAAGAAAGAAATTTACAGTTCATGGAAGAAGGGACTTGTCACTTGGGAGAACTATAGGGAAGCTGTCAGGACATGTAGGAAAGCAACAAGAAAGGCCAAAGCCCTCTTAGAACTAAAACTGGTAAAGGAAGTAAAAGGGAACAAAAAGGGCTTCTTCAAATACATCAATAGCAAAAGGAAGAACAGGGAAACTGTGGGCCCTCTGCTGAATGAGGTGGCAGCCCTGATAACTGAGGATGCAGAGAAGGCAGAGTTGATGAATACCTTATTTGCTTCGGTCTTTAATCCAAAGAGCAGCCCTTGTGAATTCCAGACCCTGGATGTAAGAGAGGAAGCCTGGAGGAGTGAATACTTTCCACTAGGCAGTGAAGACTGGGTTAGGGATCCGTTACGAAAACTGAATACAAATACACGCAAGTCCATGGGCCCTGATGAGATGCACCCAAAAGTGTTGAGAGAACTGGCTGACTTTGTTACTCTACCACTCTCCATCATTTTCACAAGATCATGGCAAAAAGGAGAGGTGCCTGAGGACTGGAGGAAAGCAAATGTCACTCCAGTCTTCAAAAAGGGCGAGAAGGAAGATCCAGCAAACTACAGACCAGTCAGCCTCACCTCCATCCCTGGAAAAATGATAGAGCAGCTCATTCTGGAGGTCATCTCTAAGCACATGGAAGACAAGAAGGTTATCAGGAGTAGTCAGCATGGATTCACCAAGAGGAAATCATGCTTGACTAATCTGATAACATTGTACAATGTCATGACTGAATGGGTAGATGTAGGGAGACCAGGGGATGTACTCTGGTACAAGGCGTTTGACACAGTTTCCCAAAACATCCTCCTGAGCAAGCTAAGGAAGTGTGAGGTAGAAGAACAGAGAGTGAGATGGATGAAGAACTGGCTACACGACAGAGCCCAAAGAGTGGTAACCAATGGTGCCAAGTCCAGCTGGAGACCTGTAACCAGTGGAGTCCACTAAGGATCAGTGCTGGGTCCAGTCCTGTTCAACATCGTCATCAACGACCTCGATGAAGGGACAGAGAGTCTTTGCAGCCAGTTTGCTGATGATACAAAGGCTGTGCAACCATTCAGCAGGATTTGGACAGACTGGAGAGCTGGGCAAAGAGGAACCTAACGAGGTTCAACAAGAAGAAGTGCAGAGTCGTGCACCTGGGAAGGAGGAACAAAATGCACCTGTACAGGTTAGGAGGCAATCTGCTAGAGAGCAACTCCATGGAGAAGGGCCTTGGAGTCCTGGTGGACAAAAAGTCATCCATGGGACAACAATGTGCCCTTGTGGCCAAGAAAGCCAATGGTATCCTGGGGTGCATGAAGAAGAGCGTGTCCAGCAGATGGAGGGAGGTCCTCCTCCCCCTCTATTCTGCCCTACTGAGACCTCACCTGAAGTGCTGTGTTCAGTTCTGGACTCCCCAGTTCAAGAGGGACAGAGATCTACTTGAGAGAGTCCAACAGCGGGCCATGAGGATGATTATGGGACTGGAACACCTGCCTTCTGAGGAAAGGTTGAGAGACCTGGGGCTTTTTAGTCTGGAGAAGAGAAGACTGAGAG